>JXSR01S027681.1:0-18352 GCA_000969725.1 Ophiothrix spiculata | reverse complement strand
CTTGTTTTGGTCTTTATGTGATCTTCAAGCTCTTTCGCAAAGGTGTCATCAAGAGCTACTTTGGCTTCTTCAATCCTGGCTTTAGACCCTCTGGTAGGGCGAAGGTTGTGTGCTTCAGAGGCTTTCTTCAAATGGTCCCTTGCGTTCGACAATGCTGCACTGTGCGAGATGAGATGTGACTTCAGCTTCTTTCTTGGCAGACATTCAAGTGCTATTTCTCTGGTCGCAGTTGCTAAGAGATCGTATTTAGCACTAATATTGTTTGGGTCCTCCATCTCATCAATCAATGAGGAGAACTTATTGTGAACAGAGAGTGTGTATTGCTCACATAGCTTGGTGTCTGCTACAACCTTTCTCCAGTCAACCTGTTTCATGGGATCTTTCCTTGGAACTTTGCTTTGCCTGTAGCTGATCTGGCATTTGCACGTCACAATTCGGTGGTCAGATCCAACACTTCCAAAAAAGGTGTTATACCAGTCAACATAAAAAATACATAATTTGTGGCCCAAATTTTTTTGTTTCACCCTTGCAATTTTCAGGCAGTCATCGAGGATGTCCGCTATAAGCCATGTCTGATGCGTAAGGAGATGATGCCCCAGCAGCACCCGCCGTCGCTGCTGGCGGACTAATGGACGTCAATTTTTTTTGGCCCAAAAATGAAAAACGTTTTGTATTTTTGGCAGCCCCTCTAATGTGAAAGGGTTTGATTTAGCATAGTTGCCAGCTTGTACCCCCAAAATGCCATGATAATTTTTTGAAGGCTTTTGGGTCATCTTTGGCTGGCCAACTAATCAAGATCTGCTAACCTTTGTTATTTCAAATACTCAAATTAAAGATCAAACTTATTGTATCCAGGATTTATGGACTAAAGAATGGGTTGAATAGTAATTAATGAACACAACAAATATCATCTGGGTTTTACCAATACCATTTATTTTGTCACTATGGCTCTTCTTTCATGCATTACTGAATGATACATTGATACATTGCGTATGTACAAAAACCTAAATCAAGATTCAAAATTCAAATGAATTTATTATGTAGTTGCAGCACCTCATATTTTTGTACATTTTTACAATTATACAATATTATATACAGTCAACTGTGGAGATAAAATGGTGGTAAAGAAATCATAAAAAATTAGAAAAGGATTGCATTTTACCAATCTGAAACAAACTGCCTAGAATTATGATAAGCCTATTATGTAAATAAATATTTGAATGAATACACCAGACACCATAAAGTGTGATGAGCCCCAGTGATTGCCAATTTAAATGCTTGCTGGGTTTATTTTTTCCCTATACACCATTCCTTATCGGAACTCAGCGAGGCCAAGATATTTCATCTTAACTATTCAGAACCGTTTTGCATCTACAGATGGAGGATTTCAATCAAACTTGGCAGGAATGTTTGTCTGATCAATGACTATCCATTTATTTTTTTTGGCCGTTTTTTTTTGGACATATGTGGATCGTCATATCGAAAGGTACCTTAATACCGGCATAGTACATTACGAGATACGGGCCATTGAAGCTAATCATAGTCAAAAATCACGTCAAGGTCGAGTTTCTAATTTCATCAGAAAGGTTATCATTGAAGTGTATTCTATCATATTAATCAGGTTCCAACATCCAAAACATAAGAAAAACGTATTAAAAACCAAGCTAGAAATCCTCTCTCCATTCAAGATTTACTAAGTACAAAAACTCGATTTTCTCAGAACTGTAGTTTTCCGAATCAGCCCAATGCCTTTTACCAATGTGGGTGTAACTTCGCAACCGAACATCCAATAACCAAAATCAAGGTGTCATTTTAAAGCTTAAAATCTCAGCTTTCAGATGAAACCAAAAAATCAAAAAAACCTTTCGATATGACGGGTCACATATTACTAGGTGTAATAAAAAAACAAGTTTGTTTCTGTAACATGCTTGAAAAGTATAATGCGATATTCGGGTTTTCATTTTTTATTTTTCTAAAATGCAATGCGATAAGCTATTTTCCTTCTTTTTTTTTTTACAAAAAATGCAGAAAAACACTTTAAAACAATGCTCTTGGTTCTTATATTATTTATTAATATCATTTTTAACCATAAAAAGCTTTGAATATACTTGTAGCCCTTGGGTTCTCTTGCATTTTCAATAATGCAACATGCAACTTGTTTTGTTGCATCTTTACTTACTAACATTCAGTTTTAGTTTTACAATAATTATTGTTCAGAGTTGATTATGCATGTTATAGTGTCTTGAGCAAGATCAAATGTAGACAGAGATTGTGATCGTTATCTAACGATCGTGAATTCATGTCTAAGCTCCTCGCCTCAAACTAAATACACAGGGCACATACTCAATCAGTGAGAATTACTGTATATGTAAATTAATGTACAACAATGTTAAAAAAAGAACCTAACTTGATCAGCTAATATTCAGACTGTAGAGCTACGAACTGATGCATTCATATTAATTTGACCCAATTTTTATCTCGAGAGCATATGTATTCGTACTTGTTCGACCATAGTTTCGAGTCAGTATCTGAGAAGCGCTAAATATTTTGCTGGCTCTCACATATAAACGAGTAATTGCCAATTAATTCATAGACTGAGAATACAATGGATACCTGAATTGGTGTTCATAGTTTCGAGTCAGTATCTGAGAAGCGCTAAATATTTCGCTGGCTCTCACATATAAACGAGTAATTGCCAATTAATTCATAGACTGAGAATACAATGGATACCTGAATTGGTGTTCATTTGTTACGCAAGTCTCCAGTAAGCTTTTTTACAGAATTGTTTTATTTAAAAAAAAATTTTGACACGAAAAATGAAAAAAAAAAAAATAATGCGGGAAACATGTAACTTAACAGAAACGCGCATGGTTACCAGAAACGAACTTGTTTCTTTTTTCGGCCAAAGGTAATAGATGGGTAGTCGTTGACAACAAACATTCCTGCCAAGTTTGATTGAAATCCTTCAACTGTAGACCCAAAACAGTTCTGAATAGTAAGATGAAATATCTTGACCCTACTTGGCCTCGTTATGAGATCCAATTCCCTGTCCGATTCTGTGGATTTAACACATCAACGGTGGGAGTATGTTAGCTATAAGAATGGTTTATTGATAGCTTATTTAAGAATTCATGAATAGGGTTGCAAAATACCAGGAATTTTGAAAGCTGAAACTTTTCCTTGGGAATTTTGTGGAAACTTTCGAGAATTTTGGAAATTCAAAATTTATAAATATTATTGATCAAATCACCAGGGACGTATGTTACTACATGTGCGTATATATTTGTAACTTTCAAAACTGCTGGCACGACAGCATCAAACAGTAGGATTTTTCATTCTAAAATTACCAAATATCTTTTCAAAAAAATCTACATTAGACCAAGCTTGCATTACACTAGGTTCCACCAAGCCCGTAGCCAGGGGGGGTGCGATGGGGGCGTCGCACCCCCCCAAATTTGACAATTTACAAAAAAGGTCCACAAAAATTCACTAAATGACCACCAAAAGCACCAAAACAAGCAAATGTAGGTCGTTTTTTTAATAAAATACTACATAAAATGCTTGGAAAACTGCTAAAAAACTACTAAAATTATTTTAGGGTCGACCAAAACGAAAATTTTTCCTCCAAAAGGTCCACTTTTTGAAAATCCGCACCCCCCTTGAAAAAATCCTGGCTACGGGCCTGGGTTCCACAATGCTTTCATGGTGTATTTGCATGGAAATCATAATTCATTAACAACATATTTATGATGATGTTTTGGCAATGTTGTGAATGCATTCACTAATTTCTTTGCAAAACAAACATTGCAAATTGTGCCAAGCACCCCATAAAGCATCGATTATCACCAAAAACACTAAAGAGAAGTCTCCGAAACTAATATATTAGACATAAAAAAATGATTTTGGGAATCGTTTGAAGCTCCTTCAAAATCACGACAAATTTCATATCCAGCGCAAGTATAAACTCCTGTGATGGTCTCCGGATGCAAATTCAAGATCCTGGTGCTTTTGCAATGCATCCAGGTCATGCATCAAGAATGCATCACCAAAGCATCAGGGGCAATTGTGGAACCTTCAATAGCTCCCGTAAATCCCCTAAAAACATAACATTCTCATCACTGTTCACAAACGGCGGTATTCACAAAATTTAATCCACGAATAACTTTATTCCTAGATTTATCATTTTTGGAACAGAGGTAGCCAACAGTCCTGAACTAAGTTTTATTTTACAAAGCCTAGAAAAACTAATCCATGGAATAAGTTATAATTCCTTGATTGGGAATACCAAATGACAACTATGGAATGAGTCTCCTCTTTAATAAAAGATCCCCATATTTTAGAATTGAATTCTGAATTATATGCTTCCCAACTAGTGAAAGCAAGTTTTAGCACATATTGAGGGAGTTGAGTATAATATTATTAATTAAGGTTTCAAGAATAGCAGCATGCAAAGGATGTGTATGAGGTTAAATTAGTCCTTAAAAACAATTATTTTTTGAATATTGCAAAACAAAATACTACTTAAAGGTGCAATTCATGATTTTGATGTGACAAAAATCTTGCCTCTTTTCTAGCTAAATAAAATGAAGAGTACAACATAAATATATACTGAAAATTTCACTTGATTCCGACTGTTCGTTTCCAAGTTACAAGCTTTTCAGCATTTTGAAAATCCCCATAGGCTACTGTGCTGTAATTGTTGGGGCCCCGACAATAAATAGAAAATGACACATTTTCTCACTTTTCTCAAAAATGCAAGCACATACAATAGAATGGTTTGGTGATCGTAACATATACCAGTTGAGGATTCTTTTAGGCACAAAAACTCAATTTTGATAGAGGTGACCTTGAGGGTGAAAAGTGAATCGCCCCTTTAATTTCTTTAAATAAGTCAAAGTTGAAAATTCCCAAAGTTTCCAGTAGATGCTGTTTTATAATATACAACTAGGACATGGTTTGTGAACTCTTTCACTCCGGCAAGCCGCTCACAGCGGCTCGCAAAATCGTGCACGATTTGCCAGAATTTCTACTTTGCCTCATTGTTTTCAAATAGTTCTAAAACAAAAACTACCAAGTCGAAAATTGGTCGAAACTTCTCCAGCAAGCAGTTGAAACAAGTACTATCTAGCGCCAACATTTCTATTAGCAAAGAGAACAACCCTGGCGCACTACAATTATCGTATGCTATCATAGAGTTAGGTCTCTGTGAGCCGCTCAGAGCGGCTTTCCGGCGAAATAGGACAGATGGTGAAAATTTTATTCCGGAGTGAAAGAGTTAACTACCATGTAGTCTTGGACAAAAATATATGTTGCAAAAAATACGATTTCAACTTTTTTTTTTATAGTAACCCATAGTGGCAATTGTGTATACATTAACTATTTACTGCAAACAACCGTTGCTGTACCAAAATTTAACATTTCCGTTGTACATTAAGCCTTTAACTTCAGGGAGCATGATAATCTTGCAAGCATGATTTATTATTTGACAATCTTGAATTTTACTTTGAAGCCTGTTATTTGATACATAAAAAGTATGGATTGCCAGTGCAATCAATTGTTATATTATTTGCATGTAATGTAATTTGGTGCTTCAGAGCACAAATTCTTTTTTGATAAACATGAAATGAAATGAACTCTTTGCAATATGAAAAAAAAACTTTGTGAATAAGAAAATTAGTAGAAAAGTTGTTGGATTGCTATTTTTGTTTCAAATAATCTTGGACATGAAGATTTAAAACCTTGCATAACACAGGTCTATGTGAAATTTACGCAAATACACCACTAGGATTGTTTACGCAAGTACACCATGCATTTCAGGCATGCACTATTTCGCAGTACTGTTGATTCTGACTAGAAACACTTTAGCGTACTTCCTAATTTCCCGCATTTGTCACTGAGATGATTTCACTTTTAGAAATTGCAAGAAGAGGGGTTGAATAAATTTAAACATTGAAATCATAAATCCCGATACATAAAATGGTGCATAAATGATATCATTTGTATTTCTTAATATTCACAGTGGGTGCTCAATGTTAGTTACATTACAGAAGCAGTTTACTAACACCAATAGCTTCGACAAATGAGTAGTGAACCAATTTTGGATGTTTTTAGAAAAGGATGGAGTTTATTTCTTTTAACTAACTGTATTATGAATTAATATTGGTTTCATCTGTATGACATATAAACCATGAAATCTACTCCTTTCCAGCTCAAAATAGTCCAATATTTCAGGTGCTGCTGTACATGGTGCCTCTAAGGCAGGGCCTCTAAGGCCCTGTATCTATTAGCTGTTCCCAAGTGGCATATTATGCACTTGTTCTATTGTCCCCAATTGTCACTCACCACAAACACAATAAACCTTTGTTTTGCTCAGTTGCTGTATCAGCGACTTGTGCAATGTGTACCACAGATGCTCCCTGTGTTTGGCGCGTGACAATTGGAGACAATGGACTGCGAAGGGCATATGCCACTTGGGAACCGCCAATTGATACAGGGCCCAATTAAGATAAGGGGCTAAATATGTAGTGCTCTTGACTTGGACAAGGGAATGGAAGTCATTGGCGGTATACCAAAGACTGGTATAGTATAATGTTGATGTTTAATTGCATGATTATCATTTACATCATTCTTTAAATGCACTGAAACAATTTTCTACACATCTGAATGAGTGTGACATGAATTGCTGCTATGTGCACAACACAAATTCTTAAATAGCCTGTGCAACAGACCTACTTTACTAGTGTCACATCAAAGACAAACATGTGAAAGATAGTAAATTGCCTCTGAAAGGTTACTAACATCTTGCATCAACTATAAAGAACCAGTAATTACAAATGAATTTCGATCTAGAACTTACTTAAACTTTGCAACTACAACCAATGGTCTTCACCAGGCATCTACACCTTAGAAAAGATCATTGGATACATGTATATAAATGGCTAGTAACGTCACAAAATGCCCATATGCACATAGACAGCAGAGTTCTCTGTGTTGGTAGAATCTAGTTAAATTTGGTTTCGCCAACAAAAGTAGTTTATTTGTGATGTCACTAGCCGTCTGTCATGTGATCTTTCACAAGGATCAGATGCCTGTTGAAGACTAACAGTTATATTCGTGTAGTTGCAAAAGTTTCAGTTCTACTTTAGTTCTAAATTACTATGATTGAGAACATACATTAATTATCGCTCATTGCACATAACCTGCATGACAGCGTAATTCAATCTAATAAGATCATTTCTAGTTTTGCATAAACAACTGTGCTGTCATTTCCGTATTAATGATCAGCGTGTACGCAGTGCTTGCGATAATAGTGTGTATGCTTTAAACGCAACAATACGCGCAGAAAATAAAATCGCTGACAAAATTTCATCCATATAGTTTCCATCACTTCTCAGAGATTTCACAATTTGACACCACTCTTACAACTTTCTATACATCATCACCATCAGTAAACTCTCCCTCCAAAGCTCTGTTAGACCTCAGAATGAATTCCGATGGGGCATCTGCTGGTAAATCTTCCAAGGAATTGACGCAGATGTCATGATCTTTGAGGCTGTCTGGCAGGAAGGATCGTCTCTTCTCCAGTCGGACAGATCTTCGCACTGGTGTGATGACGAGTCCTGGAGTAAAGTACGGAGTTGCTTCAATTCTGTAGAGAAAATTCAGCACAATATACAATTTATCAGAAGATGAAAAACTAGAATTATGTATTTATCGCCAGAAGATAAAATACTAAAAGCATTTTTTCACAAAATCAATATCTACAGGTGTTTTTTTTAAGCAAGCCTGGACCGGGAGCCAAAATTAGCTCCTGGAGTTGAAAACGGAGCCTGGTACTGTGGCTTCCAGTGTTATATATTGGAAAGACCAGGAGCCAAAATTTGAGAACCGTTGGGTAAATGGAGCCCGGCTCCCGCTATAATAGTAACAATATAATCAAAATAGGGTTTTGTATATTGTCACAATCATTTCACTTCTTTCAGGCGTTTGGCTTCGTTTTCAAGAGCAAATTATTTAATCTGTACTAGATTGTAATATTTACCCTTTTGCCATTTCCCATAACCTGGGTGGGGCAGACAATGATGGAATTATCAGTTTATTAGCTTGCAGGAAGACGACTGTAGTGCTCGGAGAGAACATGCAGAAGTTAGCATGGACCGGAAAAAAATACACATTCAGCACCACAAAATGAGCTTGTGACTCTTTAGGTGCAAACTGAGGGAAGTACCCTAACGCTAAGCCACTTCTCTGCTGCTTATTATCAAACCGCCCTCAGGAAATCATCGCAATCCTTGAACTAACTAGCAGGGATCCATAGGGGATCCTCATATGACCTTGAACCAATGGTCTACAAATATTGGCAAGTGACCCTCTAAAATTTGCAGGTCAAGTGAGCAACTTGGAACATTTTCCAAAATAAAGCAAACTTACTAATCATTGATCAACAGACATTTAGTGGGGCATGGAAATAGTAGATTTCCATGAGTGGGGCAAACTCAAAACTTCAGCATGCAAAATATATATTTTTAATAATTTCACTTACAGCTGGTAAAATGTTAAAATCATTAGGGTAAACTAGATCCTTACTACTATTTTTGACTTGAGAAATATTTCCTTACTTATTCTGCAAAGTAAAAAGCACTCATTTTATATCTCTAAAACCACACTAAATTGTTAAAACGAGTACACAGTGAGTGCTTTTTACTGTGTAATGTACATTCAGTTTATACATTTGAAGCATTAATTAGAGACACCTCCAAAATGAAACTAAACTTAACAGGTAGTTTATTTTTATTTCACTTTCAGCTTTCTTTATTCATGGTAGCTCCTACAGTGACAAAGCACTGCTATTCTACAAGGCACTGGGCAGTACTGGTAGGTTACCATTGTTCATAATAAAACCCATTGGCTAGAAACATCAGTTCTGGGCAGATCATCTGGGCAAATGTTGGATAAATTGTGACTATGAATTGGAAACTATACCATCATTATGAATTTGAATTTTAACTGGGGTTGGTGCAAATATAAAACAGGGAACAAATAAAAAGGCAACTATTGACATGTTCTTCTTTGCAATTAAATAATCCAATACATTTTATTTTGCTTTGAAAAAGTGTGACAAAATCAGATTTTTGATTGCTGAATTCACTCGACAAAATTAAACACTCATGCATTTGTCGCATTTACCTTGCAAAATGATATGCACATTAACTCTTTCAGTGCTGGATCATTTTTGAGATTGTCACTATTGGACTTATTTTTTTAAACTCACCAGTTCTCATGATTAACAGCATCATTGATAATAATTTTGAACACATTAATACACAATAAAATGCTTATTCTTGACATGCTATTAACTTTATATTTAATTCATTTTTGTAAGTGAAATTTGGGAAAGAAAAAAGTCAAAACAATTTTCTCTTGCAACTTCTTAGTTTCCCCACACAACATAATTCAATCTATTTTAATCAGTGTTGTAGTCGAGGACCTGGTGTTCGAGGCCAAGGCCAAGGCCAAGGACTTGGTGTCCGAGGCCAAGGCCAAGGCCAAGGACTTGGTACCCGAGGCCAAGGACTAGGTGTCCGAGGCCAAGGACTTGGGTCTCCGAGGCCAAGGCCGAGGACCAAGGACTTTGTTAATTTTGATAATTTAAAAATGACTGAACTGTATTACACTTTTTTACAAAGCAACTAGTTAACATTCAACAGCGGGTACCTGCACTGTAGACACACTCATGCTTCATCTGGTATTTGAGGGTACACTTCCCTAGCCATGTCCGATAATGCGCTAGTCCGAAAACGAAATACACAGCGCTAGTCCGACAATGCACTAGTCCGACACTGCGCTAGTCCGACTACACAATTTTCCTATACCATAGAAGTGCGCTAGGCCGAAAATGAAAACCACTGCTCTAGTCCGAAAATACAATGCGTCAGTCCGAAAATGAAAACCACTGCGCTAGTCCGAAAATACAATGCGTCAGTCCGAAAATGAAAACCACTGCGCTAGTCCGAATTTTTAAATAAAAATACACTGCGCTATAGCCCGAAAATGACATACACTGTTTGAATCTGAAAACCAATAAGCTAGTCCGACAAAAAAAAATCTAATCAGCTCGGGGGATCCACTGACCACATTGCTTGGTACGCATGCTCGTCAGAAAACGTCGTTATTTTATGATGTCTTTGACGTTTTCATGGTCACTTTTTCGCCAGCTATTCCAAAAGTCCAAGAAATACAACAGAAAATGCTTCCAATACACTATATTAATGTTATTTATGGCAGTAAATAGTGCGTTACGCCGTTGAGGGTCCACCTTTTTCTTCGAGCGGCCCTACGCTTACCTTTGTTTGTAATAATTTTTATTTTTGTGTACTACTGACAACTTGTATAGAGTTTGAGACTCATTTACAAAAAAAGGGGATAAAGTCATTGGTCTAAAAAGTGAAACAAGAAAAGGAAATTAATTATTAGTCCTGGTTCTTTTGTACGGGGGAAGAAAGAGACCATCTTCTGATGTTCGATATGATTGGCACCAGTCATGAATGTCACATTTAAGGTGGAATAGTACAGAAACGGTGTCGGACACGAGTGAGCTAATATCAGCGGTGTTGGACACAATTTCAAAGTATTTATCCAGGGCTTTTAGCGTCCTTTTAGCGTACTACATCTTGCGCTTAATAAAACACAATCTTACACTTGCGTCATTTTTATATTAACGCTAAGACCATGTGCGTTACTTCTGACGGCGCAGGGCTCAAAGCACACAATGCTCAAGGTATAAGTCATTGCTTAATAACTCAAAAAGTAATTTGGTGACCGTATTTTATAAGGCTTATTTAAAGAACTATAACGACCAAAACATATGTGAAAAAGAGAGCATAAATAGAGCCATTTTTTAATGATAAGTGTTTAGGTCTTATTTATTTTGATTTTACCATAGAAGTCAATGGCAAAAAGTGGTTAAACATAGAGGTTTTTTTAATGGATTTTTCTCAAAAACTAAGTTGGTGAGCCCCCTTTTTTTATTTTAGAAATGTGATCAGCATAATGAAAACATCATATTAAAAAAACAAAATTAAATAGAGGAATTCTAACTGTGCTAAGCCACCTTAAAACAAATTGGAATAATGCATTAAGGGATGTTGTGAATATCTTCTTTGCAAAGTTTCACCTCATGATAATTTTTTATTTATTTATTTTTTAAATTCAAAATAATATTTATCAATAAAACAAGCAATTTTGCCTGTCCTCGGCAGTCCTCGGCATCGAGGACCAAGGACTTAGAGGTCCGAGGCCAAGGCCAAGGCCAAGGACTTCATGTCCGAGGCCAAGGCCTCTATGTCCGAGGACCAAGGACTTCAAAAAATGTCCTTAAGGCGTCCTCGAGGCCAAGGCCTGGCCTCGAGGACTACAACACTGATAGTATTATGCCTATTATTTATACCAAGAAATTGTGTATTGATTTATTGACTTCCATTCATTATGGTCAATGGTACTGGTTGCTATTTAAAAGTCCCCAATTAGCATAACAATTAACCTCAACGAAAATTCCCTCCACAAAAGAAATTTTGATTCTACTTTTATCATGATAATTTTATATAAAATGATATGAAAAAAATTGAGAATGAATTGATGCTTACTTATGTCTATATATTGTAAAAGTTCATAATAATTTCCTCTTTCTATACATACCAAGAACTCCTCATAAAACCTAGTATTAGTGGAGATATGGTCAGACAAAGTTGATCATGATAACAAATGTTAATTTCAGGGATGGTTATGGCTTTTTGTAATTTTGCCTGAATTTGCCTGAAAATTTGAATATCCCAATACTTTTGTACAGTGAAGATCCAAACATTTTTGCCTGAATTCAGGCAAAAACCTGCAGATAATCATGCCTGTAATTTGGGCGGCCACAGCCGCATTACGCACTGAAACGATTAAATATATCAAAATAGAATATAAGATTGTAAATATACCTTTTGAACAATGGTGTTGTATCAGTCAAGCAATACTTGACCCCAGAGAACTGAACCAGCCCTTGGTTAATCAATTTGCTAGCCTGAGGTGTTGCCCCTTCGAGTGACCCTGGTGTTGCCTCATTGGATCGATTTGATGGACTAAATTCAGGTGTTGCCTGTTCATTTGTGCTTGTGTCAGGCAAGCACTGATCATTGTTGGATGCAGGCTTCCTCTGAGGTGTTTTTAGGATTGATGGGTAGGAGCCATCTTTGGATGTCTTTCCTTTCTCTGCCATTCTCATGACCAATTCTTTAAGACCTTCCTTGATTTCATCCACAGGCTGAAGAGAAAAACAATTTTAATCAGTTGTTTATAGGTTAATAAATGCGCATTTCATACGCGAGTGAAATGAGAAAAAATCAATGCACACGCGGTCAATTTTGATGCCTCCAATTCATGAGGTCCATAGGGGCCTGAGTGAATTGGACAGCAATCAAAATTTACCACAAGTGCATTGATTTTGTCTCATTTAATGAGCATTATGGAATGCAAATTTATTAATCTAATTCATACACGACAGAAAAATAATATTTTATCTTTTGTAAAAAGAAATAAGCCTTTAATATGACCATCAAAATCCAATTCTTCTCTGAAAATAAATAAACAAAAACAATGAAACATTCATACGCACTAAACACACCCGCCACGCAAACCGGAACGCAACAAGAGCAGTGCATTGTGAAGATCCACTGCACTCCGTGTACTTTATATTCTTGCGTTCTGATTGGCTAGGTGACACGCGGAGTGTATGAATTTCATTTAGGCTATATCATCACTTCACCAACAACTAAAAGACTCGTCCAAGTTTCATTACTTTCTCAATTGTAATAGGTAAAGCTTCACAAAAGTTAAATAAACGAACATCAAGACATCACAATAATAAAAAAATTTGACATCGAATCGACGTTGATGTAGCAATCATTTGACAAACTGAAGATCTCAAATGTGGATCGTCATATCGAAAGGTACCTTAATAGTACATTATGAGATACGGGCCATTGAAGCTAGCATAGTCAAAAATCACTTCCAAGGTCGAATTTCTAATTTCACCAGAAAGGTTATCATTGAAGTGTATTCTATCATATTAATCAGGTTCCAACATCCAAAACATAAGAAAAATGTATTAAAAACCAAGCTAAAAATCCTCTCTCCATTCAAGATTTACTAAGTACAAAAACTTTAAACTTGATTTTCTCAGAACTATAGTTTTCCGAATCAGCCCGATGCCTTTTACCAATTCGCAACCGAACATCCAATAACCAAAATCAAGGTGTCATTTTAAAGCTTAAAATCTCAGCTTTCAAATGAGACCAAATAATCAATTTTGATTTTGCCGACCTTAAGGTACCTTTCGATATGACGGGTCACAAATGTGACTCACCTGAGCTTCTGCCTCAGCAGCCTCCTCAAACACACCGATCACATCATCGTAATCACCGTCTATCTCTGTAGCAGTAGCCCTACACAGCCAATATTTAGCACACTGTTCAACCATTGGAAGCCTTCTGCATATGTCGTCCAGCCAGTGGGTCACATGGTCTACTGGGCAGCCCTGTTTGTGCAAAGTTGGGAATAATTCATCAATCGCATCAGAGTCAAACTTAAGATTTTAAAAGTTTTTGGTCTGTAACAATAACAATTTAAGCAAGTGGTGTACTCAGTAAAAATAGATAATCAATGCAAAACATTGAAACTGAAAGCATTCTTGTGATGGTGGGTTACTGATTTCTTTTTTAGAAAAGAACATTTTTCTGCAACATGGCAATCAATTGTCTTTGGAGTTTTTGACTGTAATATGAATTTTTTCAATTTTTAATTCATTAAATCAGTGCCGTTTAATGTTGAACACAACCATAACAATAACTCAAGAAATCGTATTTGTTTGAATTTATCATAAAACTGAACAATTTGGTCCAATTGAGAGTGATTTTACTCCATCTATGTTTTGTGTTTAAGTGAATCATATAAAAATCGTCCTAATAAGATATATTCTAAAGAATGACACGGATGAAGATCATGTAAATAATCAACACATATTAGTCTCTGCTGAAGATTTAATTAGGACAAGTAAAAAATAAAACATGTTTCTCGTCCAGGTTTTTGAAAAAAATGAGGAAGTGGAACTTTTTATTTGTTATTCTTTATTTCAATGGCAATGCAAAATTGCCCATTCTCACCTATTGTATCGATACCAGATGTGTTATTGGAAGAGGAGGAGGCCTTTTTTGTTTTTGAGTTTTGGACATACTGGAGGGTTGATCAAAGCAAAATATGCTTTGAAATGCTTATTGAACTGACGCAAATCTATTGCACACACTAAAACTTTTCAAAACACTGTTTACAGAAAAGTTATGCATGAAATACAAAGAATAAAAATTATTTTTCAAAATTCTTAAAAATCGATGCGGGAGGGGACGAAAAACATGTTTATTTTTTTAATTGGTCTTACTTCTGCGCTGTCTTGAGCTAGATGAAGGTAAATACAGTATTAGAGGCACATGTAGCACAAAATGCAAAACATGGGTTCAATTTTTCAAGTTAGAATTTTGACATAATCTTTGATACACCAATGTTTTAAATTGAGCCCCTATACCCTGCTTCAACATGGAAAGATGTCATGTCAGCAGATTTATTGCAGCACCCATTAACATAGTTTGGTGAGGTTTGGCAGATGTGGGTTTTTGGTTTCATACTTTGAAAATTGTTTACAAATTATACTCTTAAAATGTATGTTACATATACAAATATGTAACTGATAAATACATGCAAGTGTCCAAACACATTTTTAAAGACTGTAATTTATCAAATTTGAGGCTTTTATTTGGGTATCCAAAATGGACTGAAATTAGAAACTATTTAGTGAGAATCTCATTTCCTTTTGTTCACCAACGAATGTTGACATGCAGCATACCATACTTTGAGTGAACCTCGAACCTATCAGATTGACCTTCATGCAACGCAACAGGCTTGTCCAATCACAAGCAGTCTCTTTGTGTGAACTTTGACCTCAGCACAAAAGATACCTCAATCCTCATATCAAAGCAATTATTGGCCTCTTCAATCAAACTTACTTCATGAAGCAGACTCAAGCATTCACCCAGGGTTGCATCTAACTTGGCCATTGCTTCTTCCCTTGCCTTGGTCACACTAACATCATCACTGCCTCTTTCATCTGTAGACTGTTGGATATGCCGAGCCGGAGTTGGTCTACGAGCATTGAGGCGCTCTCGTCTTATACGATCTGCAGGCGTATTCGCTTTGAAGTTTAGAAGATTGTTGAATCTAGATGGAGTCTTGCCTTTCTCAAGTAACCACTGCTGTAAACGCTCCCTGAACAATGACAAATATGCCGGAAGAAAATAATTAAGCACAGGAACGAATAATATGTACATGTAGTTACTCAAGTTACATTGTATTTGATCAAATTTTCTAAGAAACCTCCAAGTATATTCATTAATGCTGGTTTTGGATCATTAGCCAAGGTTGAAACATTGTGATTAAATTATTTTTCCCCAAGGACATAAACCTGACCTTTGAATGATCAGAAAATTATGCGGCATGCATGCACACACAAGCCTATATACATTTCATATTACCCCCAGGTTTTTGTTTCAAAGGATAGTCACAAATAATTGACATGATCAACTCTTCTGCAACAACTCATTGCATGACCCTAATCCAAGCTAGCTAGAACAAGCCAATTCTAAACCATCTTAAAATATTTTCTATTCAAAATCTATTGCATTATTCAATTAATCCTCACTTTATACTATTTTTTCTGATGACACCCTTGAATTGAATATAGTTCCGGTTCCTTGGTTTCAAAATTTTTCCACATTATGCCCGAGTAAGACACAAATTACACAATAAGCATAAAAACAGTTTTGACAAAAACTTTAAAAAAATACACACAGCAAAAACTGAAACTATTATAATACCGTACCTCATGTCTTTCTTAATCTTTGGAGTAGCGCTGGAACCACCATCCACTTCTCCCACCTTGGCCAACCGCGGACTGCATCTCAAAGGCGTCGTAAACGTCACATTTCTTTGCTCTGTCTTTGCCTTCTTGTTCTGTGCAAATGCAGACTTGAAAGTCCTATCAGGAGTTTTTCTCTTCCTACTCTGACTAGATTGCTCATCGGTAACTGCTATCGCAGCGTCTATTTGTGTTGGTATCAAAGCTTCACCTTCCAGAGATGAATTCAAGACAAAATTGTCACTAACAAGTTGTGTCTCTGTTCTTGATAATGAATTCTGACTTTCTATTTCATCATCTTCATCACCATCAATATGTGCAACACAATTGTCTATTTCAATATCATCATCATGGTCTTCATCCTCGTCAAAAGCACTAGACAAATTTGTTGGTGGGACAGGGACCTGATCATCTTCTTTTATAAAATCCTCTTGTTCATTTGTATTTCCTTGCCTCAAAATTTTACTATTCGATGATTTGTTTTGCGATAAATTTGTGTGTGTTTGTTCTGAGGGTATAGCTTCTTTTTGGGCTGATTGTTGAGAATGTCTTTCTACCGACCATCTTCCTGTACTAGGCCTTGCCTCTTTTCCAATACTAGGGCATGTAGATTTGGGGGTTTGTTTCTTCATAACAGGTGTGCCACTTCCTTTCCATACTGGTTTGGTTGCGGAAGATTTGCCAGCAGATTTCTTCTGTTTCTGCGCTCTCCATAACTCCAGTCTTTTGCTAATAAAAAAAATTAGAGGAAAGATGTAATTAAATCACGGTTTGGGTTTTCATTAGGGTTGGAAGCTGGAAATTAACTGGCAGATTTTTCAATTCTAAACTACCGTTAGCTCATGTCTATAACTTTTAAAAAATATGAAAATATACACGTAGACTATTCATATTTAGGCTAAAAATAAAAAATACTTGTGTTGCCCTTCGCGGCCTGGTCAAAATTTTGAAAATCTGGGATCTATTGCGTTGTAGTCAAGTTATAAATGCGCTATATATATACAGTGTTCGATCACTACGCACTCACATAGAATTGGTTCATGCGTGGCACTATCTTCTAACTTTGCCAATTTTTTAGGGTGCAAATGTTCCTAACTGTACTTTCTTTAATCTATGAACAATAATACATTCATGCTTCTGCAAATTTTGTTTGTTTGTGACGAACCATTCTGTAACATGCTTGAATCCCTTTCAACAACTAAAATCTTCCACCTGAAAATTTATCAATATTGTGTATACAGAACATTCAAGATTGGCAAAAATCTTTATAAACAAAATCCTGAGCAAAATGCTACTTTTGGCATGCTTCTCATTTGTACCTTGACAAGTACTCAAAAAAAAAAAAAAAAGTCTTGATGAACAGTGCCGTTGACTTATACCGTGTAAACCAAGGAAGTTATAAGGGGGAACAGGGTTTCTCCGCCATTTTGATTTCATCGCCGTGTAAATCCTATGGGCCGGCAGCCATCATGGATTGTCGCTCATGGAGGGTGAGTTATTGTACCTCCGGCATTTTACGGCTCCGCGTGCAACACGTCGAGAGTCTTCGCAACGGATTAGCGGGAAAATTGGCGTACTTTAATCAGAGCAAGTCGCAATGCACGCTACATGAAACGCAGATTTGGTTTGCGCGTGAAACAAAATGCACACGCTGTATATGCGTCAGGTGAAGATTTATGTGATCTGCCTGGATATCGGGTCAAATTCCGAATATATCCGGAGGTACAATAACTCTGCTCAATGAGCGACACAAGATGGCGGAGAAACCCTGTTCCCCCCTATAAATTCCTTGGTGTAAACGCACTTCCATAGATATGGCGCCAGGCAAAAGGTGCTTATTTGAATATCATCTGTAGGTTAATTGGTAATGAATCAACAATGGGATGGGATGCTCATGTACATGTACAAGGAGATATGGTGAGTTGTTGGATGTTTGATCAAGAAAGGTTTTGTCGGTTAGTACTTCAAACAATCTTTTTATGTACTTTGGAAATGTAACAACATGCTTACCTCATTGGAGTTTCTGGAGACTTCTGCTGTCTACAAGATGGTGCTGAGCGACGAGCCTTCTGGACGGGAGGCTTCTTTGTTAAACTGCAATAGAATTTACAATTACAATGAGTTTACCTTGTGAACTGATGTTCAGTTTAAACTTGAGCTCATGTGTTTGTTTTTTTGTTTTTTGGTAGAAGCGATCATAACTTTAGGGATACAATATTAATATAAAGCACATTAATTTAAAACTCAAATCAAACCAAAAGTTGACACAGCATGATTGATAATGGAATGAACATAGGGAGTATAACAGAGGAGGTTTTCACAATATCCCACGATGCAATGCAACATTGT
>JXSR01S027680.1:38273-49967 GCA_000969725.1 Ophiothrix spiculata | reverse complement strand
CTAAAAATGTATACTTTTATATAGTTTATACAATTAGTTTGAGAGTTAGAGTACAAAAACCATTTATGCTATTTGAAGGTCTACCCCAGCCTTAATTACACATGATGTAATGTGTATACACCATGGCACACACACTGAAAGTTATACCATCGCCGCTGTGTCTTTCTCTCTTGATTTTTTTTTGCTGGATATCTTGACCTGATGAATTCATACCATCATAAATTCATGACATATTCACACTGAATTACGATTGCCACAAATAAGTTGATCATTGCTCGCCAATTTGATAACCGTCATCGCTTGAATTGGAATCAAGATGATCACTAGAAAATCCTGCATCAGGATCTTCATCATCATGAATCTAATCATCCTTAAAACATTTAAAATTCATGATAACTTCACTTCATCAAAATTGGCACATAGGCTCTTGTATTGCCTCGCCGCCATTTTGGGAAAAGAATGGTTCGCAGTGGGTTCTTTTCCGTATTGGCTTGAACGGTTGCTTGCTCTCATGCTCGCGTGTGTATAGAACGCCGTTTGTAATTTTTTTTCCATAAATTTTGTACACTGTATATCATATGGAACGCCATTTATAAACTTTTGTTTTCTTTTTCCGGCGAATACGGGCCGTGCATATTTATTTTATTTTATTAGAAAAGCGATAAAATTTACATCTTGGGGGGGGGGGAGGGGGGTGTTTATTTAACCGGAAACAAACAATTAATTTTATTCTGCCTTAGTCATCTGAAAAAAAACACCCTTTTCATTCTGGGCGGGATCAAATCGCACTGTGTGTGAACAAAAAAAAAATCAAATCAATCAAGTCACACAGCAACAGAACAGACAAATCACAAGAGCTCACGAGTATCGCGTGAGTTGCATGTGAACTTTAACCTTGGCGTACCAGATGTGACTTTAGTGGACTTGCTACATTTTTAGCATATTGTTCTTCTCGACAAGTCTTCAAAAATGAAAAACAAACAAGCCACACACTCAGTTCATTACATTTTCACAGGTTGATTTAAGGCTGGGGTAGACCTTCAACTAACATGAACTGTTTTTGTACTCTAACTCTCAAACATATAAACCATATAAAAGTATACATTTTTAGAAGCAGATTTTTACCCTTAACATGATGATAATATCAGTTTTTGACCAAAAATGTCAATTTTGGCACAAAGTGCCAAAAACTGTATTTTTTTGCCCCACAATTTCTGGAAAGCCTAACTAAAATTTGCCTTCGTTAAATTTTGAACTTTTTTGCTTTTTGGAATTTAGAAACAAATGTCTAGGAACAATTTTCTCAAATTTTTGATTTTTATCTTGTTTTTTGAAAAAATTCCAAAAATAGGCAAAAAATTGCCATTTTGGCGGCAGCGGTGGGATTTGTTGCATTTTTTGTCATTTTTTAGAAAACTAAGTTAAAAATCAAAAATTTGAGAAAACCGTTCCTAGACGTTTGTTTCTAAATTCCAAAAAGCGAAAAAGTTCAAAATTTCATGACGGCAAATTTTAGTTAGGCTTTCCAGAAATTTTGGGGCAAAAAATATGGTTTTTGGTATTTTTTGTCAAAATTGACATTTTTGGTCATAAACTGATATCATCATCATGTTTAGGGTAAAAATTCGCTTCTAAAATGTATACTTTTATATGGTTTGTATGTTTGAGAGTTAGAGTACAAAAACAGTTCATGTTAGTTGAAGGTCTACCCCAGCCTTAACAAGCAAATAAGGAGTTTTCTCAGGCATGACGTAAGGCCCATTTGTCATCATTTTTTTCTGAAATATTTTTATTTTTTGTGTGTGAATTAAGTTTCCCTGCATATTGAATCATTTAACTAGAGCATATTGCACACAGGTGTTGGAATTTCACAGACACTAAAATTTCGACCAATCATTTGCCGTAAATAAATGCGCAATCAATTTGTTTTTCATACAAACCAGCGAGGTGACAAGTGCATGCAACAAAAACTCTGCAAGTGGAAATGCTTGGTTCTCAAATAGACTGTACACTTGATATAAATAAGATTAAATTGGCAAAGCAAAGACTACAATGTCGATATCATTTTGTGTTTTCAGACTAGATTTGATGACCTATATCGTAAGTTTGAGACTTACTCAGGTGGTGAGCAGCTCTTTGGATTACCAGTCACTGACTATCCTGTCATCTTGAAGACAAAGAAAGAACTCAACCTACTCAACAAACTCTATGGGCTCTACAATGCAGTAATTGATGGTGAGAATGCATGGATTTACTTGTCATACACGTCACATTTTTTTTAAAGCATTGCTTTATGTTTCTTGAAGAAAACAATTTTAATTTTTGATTTAAACATTTTGTAGATTGCTTCACTTCAATGTGTAACTTCAAATAATTATCATAGTCTTAAGTTGATGCAAATGTATTCTTTTAAAAATATATTCAGAATCAAAGTAGATGAACCAAATATTGTCCATTATAGTAATATGAACATTAATATTTGTCCAGCACCTTGAAAAAAATGAAACATTGCAAGTTTTACCGTTTTAGTACATGAATATGAAGGAGCCTTATTAGAAATCACGAAGTGCAGGGAGTGAGTTTTGAAATGGAGATGTTACGGTCAGAGATGTTAAATAACCAAGGCCAAATTCACCTTACGGGTTCTTAAATGAAACAAAATAAATACACTGAAAATTTGGAATAAGTTTTAACAAATTTAATACATTGTGTACTTTCTTTCAGCACAAGTTTACAAATATTAATATCTTAAATTTTACCTTAACTTACAGTTTTGAGATACCGCTGCGAAGTCCGCGCGTTCCTATAGGATTTGTCAAAAATGTTTATATTCCACGCTATAGTCCGAGATTGTTCATTAATGTCCACGGCATTAAAATCTTGAAAAACTTGCAGGCGTATTCTTGCAATTCACAAGTTCCGGAATCCAGCTGGCAAAAGGTAAATCCAAAAGTTTCCTTGCGAAATCAAATGGCGATTTCAATCACCTAAAATTGCAAAATGTGAATCTTTCAGAAAAAGTCCCTTTCTGTAGCAATCAAAGATTTCAATAATTAAGCTTCTCTAATTAAACAATTAATTAATCAACAAAAACAAATAATTCAGGTTCACATAACAGAGAGAAGAGTGATAAAATGTTCTGGAGTTTTTAAAGAGGGGCAATAGAAGAGGAATATCTCAGAAATTACCTGAGGTTAAATCAGACTTTAAGAGAGCATTAGGCCACTCTCAGAGAGAAATTAAGGGAAGCGATTAAAGGGAGCAAAACTCTGTAGCATGTTAAACTATGTATTTTTTTTCAACATTCTTCAGGAGTGAATGGCTATTATGATATTCTGTGGAGTGAAGTAGATATTGAGAAGATCAACAATGAGCTGCTTGATTTCCAGAATAGGTTTGTGCATTTAATTTTTTGATTCATTTAATGTATAGAGATGATACATGTGTCAAATATGAAGCCAATATGTAATTAATTCCAATAGATTTTGGAACACAATACAAGAACATTAAAAGTTGGTCATTAGAAAGTGTACTTCTCATTTGCTGCAGGGACTTCACACCCAATTTGTTGTAAATAATGTTTTTGTTCAAACAAATTACACACCGCAGTTGTAATGTCTAAATAAATCAGAACATTGCCATTTATTTGAAGAAAAAACACAGTCACATGCCTTACTCAAAATCAAGATAAAAAAGTTGTTATGTAATTTTAAAACTGATCTAAAAGTAAAACAGACACACAGTTCAAATTTTGTAATTGTTTAATATGTAGGTGTAGGATTTTGTGGAGGATTACAAAGAGTCCATAGGATCTTTCTCCTTTCTCTTCAGTTTATGTGAAATATTCTACAGTTTTTGATCATCTATTCAACAACTCACTGTATCTCTTTATACAGGAGAGTACTGTTGTTGATTAGTAATGAATCCACAGTTGATATTCAAATTAGCGCGTCACGCACGGCACGGCATTTACGGAAGTGCGTGTACGCAGTACACAAAAGTCAGCGCACTGATCATCGGGCGTCGGGCACTTACAGTACGTGCAAAAGTTCGGTGCTTGGGAAAATTGATAATGTCAAAGCAGCAAACATTCACAAATTAGCACTTTGCTTCAGATATGCTAAATATTTTTATGAAGACGAATAGGCTTATCTGTTAAATTGAAAACATTTACGATTTAATTCATACGTTTTCAGGAAGATTTTTGTTGTTGAAAGGTATTCAAACACGCCACAGAGTTGTTCATCGCGAATCAACAACTCTGCATCCGATGCGTCGGCGTATTTTAATCCCGCTCGGGTGGCTAAAGCCATCCTCGCGCGATAAAAATACGCAGACGCATGGATGCATCGTTGTTGATTCGCGATGAACAACTCTGTGGCGTGTTTGAATACCTAAATGTCACTCCTTGATATTGTTTGTTTGAGTCTTTTGTAAGACTAGACTCACAGACTCTTGCCAATATGCAGGAATGATATACAGTTTTGATAGTTTGTATTAATCATCTTTACTGTTCTCTCTTGACAGGTGCAAAAGGCTTCCAAAAGCCCTCAAAGAATGGCAGGCCTTCCTTGACCTGAAGAAAAAGATTGATGATTTCAACGAGACTTGTCCTCTCTTGGAGCTCATGGCAAACAAAGCCATGAAGAATAGGCACTGGGAACGCATCACCAATTGTACTGGGGTGGTCTTTGAGATTGAATCGGATACCTTCTTGCTGCGCAATATCATGGAGGCGCCACTTTTGGAGAACAAAGAAGATATTGAGGTATGTAGCTATAAGATGGCCAAGCCTGCTTTTACTTGTATTGATCAAATTTATTATTTTACTTTTATCTTAACAGTCATATATAACAGATTTTGAAATACAATGTTCAAAGTGAAACATTTCTTCAGAGAGAGATATTTGAAGTCTGTTTTGGACCAATAATCAGAGATGCCACTTTTCAGGATTTTTCCTGATTTCAGGATTTTGTTACTCTCTACCTGATTTTTCAGGATTTATTTTGTAACTCCAAACTTACTATTTTTATATATTTTCAGTCCTTTTTCAGCTTTTTTACCAACATTTACATGCATTTTCACGATTTTTTTGAAAGTTTCAGGATTTTTTAGTGATACTATGTGGCATCTCTAAATAATGTAGACTGCTCACTTCACACAAAGGTTTTGATAATTTTGAAGGGAAGATTCCTCCAAATATTCTTGCCGAAAGTTGGTGCCAGCTAAAATGTGACAAAGTTTATCAATTTCTTCATCTCCAGCCACAAAGTGGGTAAATTACTAACAAAACAAGACATTTTAATCAAATTTGTGCCAGTTGAAATACTGCTTAATTAGGCAGTTATTTTACCCTAGTAACAGTTACTCATAACACTCACCTCCCAGTTATAACCCTGTACCGTATCAACCTTTTTTGGCTCTATTTTGAAACATACGGCTATTTTATCTTGATTGCAATCCTTTTGATTATATCATAATATCTAGGACATCTGTATCTCAGCTGTGAAGGAAAAAGACATAGAAGCCAAGTTAGCCCAGGTAGTGGCTGAGTGGAGTTCTCAGACACTGTCGTTTGCAAACTTCAAAGCTCGTGGAGAATTGCTTCTTAAAGGAGGAGAAACGTCAGAAATTGTTGCCCTCATGGAAGACAGCTTGATGGTGCTAGGATCCTTACTTAGCAACAGGTATGCATTAAAAGTGTAGATGTTCCTCTATGGATATGTTTACTGACTGGTGTATCCTATAGCATAACATAGAATAATAAAACTGTAGGCCATCTACATCTACATCTATGCTGTTACTCGACGCCTTTCAGCAACTAAACGAGGGTTTGTGTGGTGGTGTCGCAGATGGTACTTTGGTGGACACGTCAAGTGCTAGGTGCTTATATACAAAGTGCAAGTAAAACTGTCCATTTATTTAGGCGTTGATGGCTCCCTTGAACTGCTCCAAAGTGGGCAGCTCAATGATGTTGCTAGGGAGCGCATCCCAGTCCCGTAGAGTTCTGGTGAAAAAGCTGTTCTTGTAGCTGTAGGAACTGGAACTTAATCTCATGAATCTGTTTTGTGATTGTCTGGTTATGCGTTGTCTTGGTCTGATGTAATCTGGTATTGGTATGGCTACTTGGTTATGGATGGCTTTGTAGAACATGGTTAAGCGAGCTTGCCTGCGTCTCTCCTCAAGTGTGGATAATTGAAGGTCTTCTCTCATGTGGGTGATGCTGGCTTCACGATCGTAGTTTCCGCATATAAAGCGTACTGCCCTTCTTTGTATCTTTTCCAGTTGGTTTATTTGGTTTTGACGGTAGGGATCCCAGATGACGGAGGCATATTCAAATTGTGATCGTACTAGAGAGATGTAAGCCTGTTTCTTGATGGGTGGCGGACAACTGCTGATGTTTCTCCTTAAAAAACCCAATGTTCTAGCTGCTTTTGCTGACACGGCAGTGATATGAGGCTTCCAGCTAAGGTGTTCATGAATTTCCACTCCCAAGATAGGCTTGACTACTGACGGACTGCAAGTTATCTCCACCCAGATTATAGTTGTTGATGAAGGGAGATCGCTTCCGGTGAATTCTCATAGTATAGCATTTCTTAGAGTTGAAATTCATCTGCCATTTTTGTGTCCATGTATTTAGAGCATCCAGGTCATTTTGCAGTTTAGAAGCATCATCTGGAGATCTGATCTGGCGAAATAGGAGGCAGTCATCTGCAAAAAGTTTGATTGATGAACTGATATTGTCTCCTATGTCGTTGATGTACAAGAGGAACATTAACGGTCCCAAGACCGTACCCTGCGGTACTCCTGATTCAACATGTACTGTTGAGGATGCTTCTCCATCCACCACAACCTTCTGTGTCCTAGTAGTGAGCAATGTTTTGAGCCATGCATTTGTTTTATTAGTGATGCCGTAATAATGTATTTTCTTTAGCAAGCGTTGATGTGCCACCGTGTCAAATGCCTTGGAAAAATCAAGTATGAGGACATCCGTTTGAATGTTGTCATCCAATGATCTTGAGATTTCTTCCAAGGTATTAACTAGTTGGGATTCAGTGGAGTGCTGCTGGCGGAAGCCGTGTTGGTAGTGGGCAAGAAGTTGGTAATGGTCAATGTGGTTCATGATGGAATGAAAATAACTTTGTAGTTACACAGGTTAGCGAGACAGGGCGATAGTTGCTTGGTAAGTTCTTATTTCCTTTTTTATACACTGTTACAATGTTGGCTGTCAACCAATCTGTTGGTAGTGTGCCCGTCTCATATGATTGGGTAAAAATCACCTGTAGAATTGGTGCAATCTGCTTTGCAGCCTCTCTCAATACACGGATCGGTATCAAGTCTGGTCCACAGGCCTTTCTCGGATTCAGCTTGCTCAGCAGTTTTTCTATTCCATCTGTGTTGAAAACTATGTTTGGCATATCAGGAGTTGGACTATCACCTTTCTCAGGGAAGCTTGTGGTATTTTCTCTAGTGAAGACTGACTGATACTGCAGGTTTAAAGCCTCAGCCTTTTCTTTGCTGGTGGTTGCAAGGCCAGACCCAGTTTTCAGAGTAGGTATTCCTCTACTGTCTTTCTTTTGACTGTTTATAAATTCATAGTCCCCTGGAGTTATATCACCACACTTGATGTGTACCCATTGATTGCAGCTGTTGTTATCACATTGGACAGCACAGTGATTTTTGGCTACAGGTCTCTCACAAATTTTACAGGGAAATCTCACTGGGCCAGGGTTAGTCTCTACATCCCCTCCAAGCACAAGTAACAGGACAGCAATGGTCTTATTGCTAGTTGTACACACTGCTCCTCGCTCACCAACTTTCTTCAAGTATGGGTTGATGATATCTAAGGATCCAGAAGACTGCTTTCAAATAAACTTGACTTTGGTGGAGCTTTAGTAAGCGGCGTACTCAAAGACTAGACCTGAAAATATATGACTGATATGAGAGGATGTATACACCTTATTGACTATTTGATTGTATAATTTGTAGAAAATGTTGGAAGAAATTTTGACCAAGGTATTTTTTTTTTTGATGGATGAGATCAGTCTTTCTTTTAGAATAAATTTTTTGTAACTTTATGATTTGTTTAAAATTACAACGGTAAGATGAAAACTAGCTGGGATAACAGTATTTTGCCCAAATTATACACATTTGCCAAATATTAAGGTTTTTTTTAAAGAGAAGCTTGCTTCTTTGCAAAAAGATTTTATATTAGATTTTCATGCTAGGCAAATTTGGGAGCTGTCTTACACGAAGGATAAACCATTTGGAGACTGCTCGTTTCCAATGAGAGACATCATTCATATTCATGAATACTGACTTATTATTTAATGTTTATACAAACTTTTTCACCTCGATTACAGATACAATGCTCCATTTAAGAAGGACATCCAGACTTGGGTTCAGAAGCTGTCCAATTCCTCAGATATCATAGAGAATTGGTTGATTGTACAGAATCTCTGGGTCTATCTGGAAGCTGTCTTTGTTGGAGGCGATATTGCAAAGCAACTTCCACAGGTAATTACATATTATGAAATAATAAAGAGAAAATCTTTTTTTCATTAATCGAGGCAACATTGAAAGTTGAGAATGTTTGGACATCCATGAACGATGCATACACATCACAGATAGATGCATGCATCAAATACATGTGAGGCTTATAATGCAGAATAAATTGAAAATTTCAATATGTTAAAACAAATAAAATACGCAAATTTATTGATTAAAGGTGCATTTGGACAAAATTTCACCATTTTATCTGCAGATGATTTATCCTACTATGTTATATTAGGAAAAGGTATAAAATTGGATGGGACCTAAAGTAGACTTGGTCCTTCGAGGATAACTGTCAACTTCTAAAACATTGTGAATTTTGATTAAAACCTTCAGAAAAGTCAAAACTAGAGATGTGTTTTGTATTTTGATCTTTGGTGTGAGACTATTCTATAAAAGCAAGCATTTATTGATGCTACATGTCAGGAAAGAGGAAGCTTTTGTTTGAAAAACATTGGCTTTCTATAATAGATTGCGGTTAAAACAAACTAAATTTTCAATTCTGTATTGAAGCTACTAATAAAGTTAATATTAAGATTTTGACTACAAATTTATCGTTGTCACCGACGTTATGAATTAATGAAAGAAATTCTACAATTTTGTTATATAAGGACTGAATTTGAAAATGAAAATATGTATGCTGCCATTAGTAATACTAACAATTCAAATGATGCAAAAATCTCAAAATGTTTGGAAAACAATTGGGGATGTTGTTGAACTTGTCCAATGCCTCTTTAACCTAATTTATTTATAGCAAAGCACAGCAGTGTGTATTCCCTGGAATCCACTCTATTAATAGGTGTTTAGGACAAATGTACTACTGTATATTGTTATTTGTAGCTGTCTTCATTACTTGTATAGACCTTTTCAAAACACGACTATCCGAGAATTTCCGAAGCTGATTTTACACTTTCCGGTAATTGCCGAAGAAAAAGTGACTCTTCAACACAATAACCAGAATGTTAAGTTCGCGTTCTCGTTAATTGGTTGCGTACAAATTCGAACTTGGAATTAGCGTCAGCACTACAGAGTCACTTTCACTTTCCTCGCCTGATGCAACTTCAAATCTTAAGCTTAATCAGCGCAGATCAGCTGATTTCAAATGGAAATTTCACTCTTTGTGTCGGTGAGCTTATGGTACCATCGGCCAAAAATTGTTCAGAATGAGTGTATCTAATATTGTATGGGTCTGATTCTATTTATTTTTCACTTTTATTGCACTGAAATGCGAGTGATTTTTCGGACTTTTTTGTTGACAAAATCGTGCATACTAATGAGCTTATACGTGATTGGTTGAAAAAATGGCCATGTGATCAATGGATCCGGAGATTTCCGAATGGATTTTGAAAAGGTCTAAATTGCATATTCATTCAAGTCTAGTGTGAAAATTGTGCATTAACAGAGTTCTGTAGTGATATGCTTTATAATTTGTATTATTTTAAATTTTTACAGGAAGCCAAGAGGTTTAGTAACATAGACAAGTCTTGGGTGAAAATCATGCAGCGAGCTCATGAGAATGACAACGTAGTGCAGTGTTGTGTAGGAGATGAAACATTGGGACAGCTGCTCCCTCATCTGTTGGAGCAACTTGAGATATGCCAGAAATCGCTCACAGGGTAAGCTATAGTACATTTGCTAAATGTACTATCGCTCACAGGGTAAGCTATAGTACATTTAGCAAATCATTTTTTTTTACAAACAAATTTAAAAGACCATGCAACGGTTCATCATGGGGCACTGGTTTTTGTAGATCAGCAGTACAGTGTGATATTCAACTTTCTGTGACACTTACAGATTTTATTGCATTTTTAGAAAGTCCTTCTAAACACTAACTTCATAATATATATTCATAGCCATTCCTATTAAAATACTATTATTCATACTTTGATTTAATAGATTGCCAGGGATGCAAAAATTAAGTGATAGTGTTTCTAGAAATAAATTGTTAAATTCTCTAGATTAAAACATTTTTGGCATCAGTCAAACCATTTTTGGTGAAGATATTGTGTTTTTGAATGTATTTAACATTTCTAAACTAGAATAAAATCATTTGAAATCAACAAGCACACTTTTTGACATTGAAAAATTAGAAAATACAAACACTTTCAACAGTTTGCTAAGGAATTGATTGGATAGAAAATCATCTTCTTAAGAACAAATAATTAAGTTTTGTTTGTTTGTTTGTTTTGAATTCTATAATGCCTTTCCTACATTCAAAGAAGTTTTTTTATGAATTTTTTTATATATACCATGTTACTGTGATTAACCAACTACCCATTGTTGAATACCCATATCCTTCCAAACAGAATAGAAGCTTTAGGTTAAGTTTCACAGTGATTCAGATATTCAGTGTATGTATTAATGTTGATTTTACATTGACCCTGAGTTCATTTTCCAGGTTGGATATTGTAACGAAGTGGGGTTTGGGGTAAAAGATCGTCAGTATCTGAAATAAACCCTTAGCAAACTTAGATGATTAAAAAGAATGTATACTTACATATCAGTCGTTACCATTTTGTTGAACTTGGTTGTAGATTGGTAAGATATGTGCTGGAATGATCTTTAATAAGATCCGAACTGCTTCTTTATCTTCCAATATACCATGTTTAATGATTTAACTCTTTATGATTTACCCTTGAAATATATTTACCTTTAAATGTCTAGAGTACTGAGAATTCCATATTCTTCATAAAAGCTTTAAATTCTATTATGGTTTTATTTGTTCTATAACTTTATGATCATTTAATATCGTGAGCAGACTTTATAAACCTTTATCTTCTCGCAACGCCCGTATTCCATACTATAGACTCAATGATTAATTTCTACAAGATTTATATGAAGTTCTCAGTATCTCTTTCCTTTTGTTAGAACTGTTAAAACCTATGTTTATTCCTCAAGACTTCAACAACAGACACGGTTTGACAACGATATAACAAATACCCCGAGCGGTACGAATGGTATTCTTATTTCTCCAATTTTACAAGTTCTCCTTTGTCGTTTATATAATTCTTTATCATTTACAAAACTATATACAAATACTTACTTTTAATCATAGGATATGGGAAGTTGGACCTTGATTTACATTAATTTGACGTTGGGACCTTAATTTATAGGGTTGGAGTGTCCATTCATGTTAAAGAA
>JXSR01S027679.1:26950-53766 GCA_000969725.1 Ophiothrix spiculata | reverse complement strand
ATATACTTAAGCTTTGTGATATAAATTCAACAATATATTGTACAATCATATGATTTGTTTTGAAGTTTTGGGCATGTCTTGTCTTTTGTGCGTCGGATTTGTGATCGTGACTGTTTACTTTCTCCTAGTATTGTGTTATTAGACTATTAGGCCCTACTTTGGGGATGGCCCATTCAGGCCTTTTTGGCCTTTTGCCATCTCCTCAATATCATTCTTTGTTGTGTTTTATGTGTGTGTTTTTTGTTTTGTTCTAAGCTCTGTTCAGTGTATTTGAGTGTGATATTGGAATAAATTGATATGATATGATAATGCGCGAATATTGAAACACGCACACATGCTTTGCGTGCAGGTTGGCGTATCATTCGCGTAAATTATTATTTGCGCAGGTTGTCTCTACGTGTAACCAAGTCTCGGCACTCGGAGTTGATTTTGCCGGGAACCGAGTGGACCCGAATACCCCCAATTTGAGCTCCATGGCTGACGACGCCATTACACGGGCTGGTATACAAAGCCTGGTATCTCCCCTTTAAATCTATGTCACACCACCATCACATATAGATATATTGCAAATCAATTTGCTGTCAATTTGAGCCATTTCTATGTACATTTTTGTACTTTTTTGGATATGACTACACTTTTCAGCTTTATTTAAAGCATTTCCATAAGTTTTTAATTCTAAGTGGAATCTAGGCTAGTCCCTTTAAAAATGATTATTATGTATGGGCCCATGAAAAACACCTGTTATTGTGTCAGAAATTATTGTACCATATTTGTTTCTTTTGCATTTTTCCAAATGAATGCATTTATTTAAGGCAATAATCTTCAAGATCCTAAGCTTACAAAATACAGCAATGTGCTGTTTTACCATCATGATTACCCAGTAGTAGTTTTGTTTTTGTTTTATTATAACATCATTAATTAACATTCAGCACCATAACATCAAGTAATGATTTTAACATTTTTCTCAGATATTTTGATAATAGTAGTATTGAGAAGTCCCATTAATGTAAATGACCTTTTTCTGTTGTTGGGTACTGTTTGATGTGCAGTAGAGCATTCAATTAAGGGTCGATTTTTACTTTTTCATGGCAATAATATATATGAACACACACCACCAATAGATCGCCTATTCATTCCTATGCAAAACAGCCTCCATATCATGGTGGATATCTTGGCTATAAAGCGACTGGTTGCTTCAACTCTAGGATTTGTTTTGAGATTATAATCTAGAAGAGCCCACAAAGTGAAAAAAATATATAGGGTAACCTTGATAATTTTTTGCTAGGTCGCCTCACACAAGCATTAGCAGTGGGACAAAATTCAAAAGACTAGGATATAAAGTTTATGGTATTGGATCACTAGCAGATCAATATCTGTATCTGCTACACTGAATTCGCATAAAGAATGGAAACATTGTTTTGAATACTTTACTTTCAATTAGACAGCATGTGTATGCAAGACTGACCATCGGAAGGCCTGTTTTGAGGCTACGAATACCTGAACGGTGGGTTGACTTGATTTTATTGTTGTAAAAGTTGTAAAAAAAAATCAGCAACCCAATTATTTCGGTGTCTTTACTCTTAAATAAATCTATTGAAAGTTTAAAATGAAAAGAAGTGAAGAAAAAAAAAAGATTCCCGCGGACTCGAACCCGGCCCAGAAAATGATATATGACGTTGGATATGACGTTGGTCTGATACTAACATGTCATGCACAGCGCTTTAACCCGCTAGACCACACTTCTCGTTGTGAGCACAAGTGAATTTAACGTACTTATAATTGTATACAAGTTTGGCCAAAACAATACTTCGTGTCGGTCTGTTTGATTAGGGTAGATGCGCTTGCCCAATTAGGTCTTTGGATCGGTATATTGTGCATAGTAATTGCCTATCGCGCTGTGCAGTATATTTTGCGAAGCTGGCAACAGAAACTATTAATGAGGACCTCATTCGATGTAGCTATTGTTTTGTACATGTAATGTAATTCCGAATTTCGTCATTTTGGAGAATCAACTCAATTGATTTTTTATGCAGTTGGTATCAAATTATCCTTGATTAGTATAATATCTCGGTTTGGTTGTAAGATTGTATGATATTGATCATATAATGCAAAAAAATACCTAGAACGACGAAGCAGTTATGATATTCGCCTCAAAAATATTTTCACCTCAAAAATATTTTCACCATTGAAGATCACGTGAAATAGATTCCAACTTTAATCACTTGTTATTCGGAGATGAAAACAGTCACAAGGTAAATTGAACCATTCCGAGAAAGAACAGATAGTCAAGTGATAATTTATCCAACTTAAAAAGCTTTGCTATTATTTAATTATCGAAAACAAGCGGAATTCCCTTGAGCTTTATACGCCATGAAAATATTACCGTAAAAGAAGTGGGCTGGTCAATTTCTTGAATCGATATCGTGACGTCAAAATCTAAACAGTTATATAGCTGGGCTGCTTTCAAGAGACTTTCGTCACACGTGCTGATTCCGTATAGACAAAGGAGTACATTTAGCGGTGAGTACCGGAATAATATCCCGATATCAGGTGCTTGTAAGGGTTGTGCTCGAACATAGGATATGCTCAAAATTTCATTTTCTCTAAATCGCTACAAAATTTCTCTAGACGCTGGGAAGGAAAAAGATACGTTTTCAAGACCTTTTTGAAAGAATCAATAGAATGGCTTTCTCATATATGGCAAGGCAGCTTGTTCCATAGGGAAGGCACTGCAGTAGCAAACTCTTTGTCACCAATACACTTTTTCGTTGATGGTTTTTTGAGGAGTGTTGAATCTAAAGTAGAACGAGTGGTTGGTCCCTGTGATGGTCTTGACTTTGAGACCAAAACATTAGCAAGATACTGTGGCGAATGAGCATGAAGTGACTTGTAGACATAAAGACAAATTTTGTATGAAATACGTTCTTGGATTGGAAGCCAGATGTGTGTCCATATGGTGCGACAAGTATTCGCTCTTGCCTGGTCTGGTTATAGCGCCAGCATGAGGTATCCAATCAAAGTAGCCATTATTATTAAATGGAGAACTGGAACTTGGAATCATATGTCCATATATCATGTTTTACTATTTTCATGGTTATCTCCAACCTTATGTTCCTTTGAATTAAAATTGTAACTTAGGGCCAAACCATAGTCAAACATTTTTGTGGTGACATCAAACTATGGGCGGCTACACGTGTCAAAAAGGTGTCAACAAGAGAAAGGTTTCTACAAGAGAAAGGTTTCTACAAAATTGATGTCTATTACAATGGAAAAGGTGTCTAAAATACCACTAAAGGGTGTGTAATACCCACAATGGTACCTAAACTCAAAATCAAAACTCAAAATCAATGTGTTACCCCAAATTAAAAGGTGTGTAAAATCAAGAAAGGTATCTAAAACCAACAACACCTATGGCCACCCATAGTTTGACGTCACAACAAAATGTTTGATAGCAAAAATTTTGCTTGAAGGTCGACTTTGGTTTGGCCCCTACTCCACTCCCTCTTACAACTCAAAGCTCTTCATACGTTTTACTACCAGCAATTGAAACATAATAAGTTATTTTAACCTTGATGATTATGACATCAGTAAAATATTAATAAGCTAAGCTTCAAATTTTCTTTCCAGCCTATCTGGAGACGTAGGTAGCCTACATGCGTAAAACAGAATGTGTGGGCAGCTTAACATGTGCCATAATACGATTCCAACTAATTTGTTTGAATCAAAAAATGATAGTGGAAGGCATATGGTACTAGAGACTAGTGAATTTTCTAAATTAAGATCAGAATAGGCAAGTCAAATATCTCTTTTTTTAAAGAATACCAACTAAAAGTTACAGACATAGCTTTAACACATGTTTTAAATTTTCATATTTGTTGCATGTTGTTTCCATTGGTTTCATTTTTTTATTATGTCTAGGGCAACTGGAAATTGGGTTTTTGTGGATAATGGTAATATTACTTTTATTGAAGCCTTCAATTTTTGACTGAACTATAAGAAAGTAACATTATTGAATGGAAAACCTTTCATGATGATCTATATTTGTGACTGTCCATCCCAAACCAGCAGTAAATGCCACCTCTTGTCATTTTCACTTTTTTTAATTATTTGCAAAACCATGCTTTAAGGAATAAAATGACAACTTAATTAATTTCACATGATTTCCAGAAGTCAAGTGATGGTCCGTCAAAGGTTGTCAGGGAGTAAAACGTACAATTGAGATAAAAGCATTCAAAGATCAGTAAGACTTGTTTTTTCTGTTGATTGTCTTAGAAATATGCAGATTTATATCACATTTCCAATCATTTTCTTGAAATGAAACTTTGCTGGTATTTTGTAGTGCACCTTGACTTGGAGTGACCATGACCTGAGGTCAAGTTTTTGAATATTTTTTAAGACCTTGGATCAACTTTTTGAACATTTTTAGATTTGACCTCTAATGGCCTTTGACCTTGAGTGATCTTGATGATCAGGTGACCTTGGTAGACCTTTTTGAATCTCCTATCATTTTCATGATTCTACCTCCAAATGACCTTTGACTTTAGATGATCTTGACCTGACTCCACCAGGACACTCCCCACGGTGGCAGCTGCTTATCATGGTTCATGTAGGGTCAAGGGTTAATGAGTTATTGCTGTGACCTCGATTGACCCCAAATGATCTCAGATTAAATTTATGAACATTTTTGAGATTTGACATCAAATGACCTTTGTCCACGGGTGACCTTGAGCAGACTCCCCCTTAGAACACTCCTAGGGCCAATACATGGATCCTGGGTTTACACCCGGAAGTCGATCTTTACCGAAATTTTAGCCCAAACACAGTTTTGCCTATAAAACTAATAAGCCGTGACATTAGCTCCAATTCATAGCGGGTGATTTGAATTGTTGTTTGGGATGGGTGGTAGTGCGCATCCATTTCAAGCCTATTTGGGTGCATCGTTGTGCTTTACCAGTGCATTGTGGGATTAAATTTCGGTAAAGATTGATTTCCGGTTGGGAAACCCAGGATCGACGTATTGCTACACATGGTCCGAGTGTGATCCAAATCGGATACAGGATTCTGGAGTTATGCGCTAACATAGTACAGACAGACCTCCCAAGTATTATAGTATTTATTTCAAATGAAAATTAAATGTATAATTGAAATTATGAAATACTGCCATCACATAATCAGAGACTGTGCATCACAAAATATGAGCATGGTTTTTAAGGAATTGTGGTTAGCAATATTATACACTCAACAAAAATGATATCAATATATTTTAAAGGAGCATGGTCCGATTGTTTCCGCTTTTTTCATACTTTTTGAGATTTCGGTACCACAAAAATATCTCATATTTTTCTCATAACCTGTGTGAAATTTCATGGCTGAGTTATGTTCTGTTTTGGAGGTATGTATGAAAATTATTTATGGTAACCGTAATTCATTTTATACAGTAACATATAGGCGACTCTGAAATACAAAATTGCCCATAAATCAGAATGGTTTGACTGATTCAGCTGAAATTTAAAACTTCTTTATTGGTCATCTTTCAAATGACATTGATAATAATAATAAATAATAAAACCAGCATTTATAATGCGCCTTTGCCAGAGGATTCAAAGCGCATACATACAAACAAAAATATACAAGTACAATGAACAATAAAATGCAAAAGAAATTATACAAAGAGATATGATTTGACAGCGGATTTGAAAGTTTGAACACTTTGTGAACGACGAATGTTCAACGGAAGCAAGTTCCATATCCTAGGTGCAGCCACTGAAAAGGCTCTGTCCCCAATATGTCTGTTTGTCCTAGGGATCATTAGATCAAGACCGTGACAGGAACGGGTGGTGATGGAGGTCGGATTAGTACTCTTAACCACCAGACAATCAGAGATGTATTTGGGAGAGAGCCCATTCAGTGTCTTGAAACCATACAGAAGTGTTTTGAATTTAATCCGTTCTTCTATGTGAAGCCAATGAAGTTACCTTAAGCAGGGGTGAAATATGGGTGGATTTGCGAGCCTTGAAGACTAGGCGAGCACACTTGTTCTGTAACTTCTGGAGGGGACGAAGGTCATTTTGAGTTAAGCCGTTAAAGAGTATATTACAGTAGTCCAGACGAGATAAAATGAGCGAGCGAATTAAGTTGGCACAGGTATCTTTATCGAGATAACAGCGAATCCTGTTGATGTTGCGGATCTGCCAATTGATTGACTTACACAAGTTGGTAACATGATCAGACATTGTGAGTTGAGGGTCAAGAACCACACCAAGATTGCGAATAGATTTTGAAGGCGAAATGATGGCATCATTAACATGCAGATTCAGATCTTGAAGCTTATGTTGATAATAATTGGATGAAATAATAAAAAGCTCAGTTTTGTCTGGGTTTAGCTTCAATTTGTTATCAACCATCCAGCAGTTAATGTCTTTGATGCAATGAGAGAGTTTGAACATGGCACAGGCAACATCCCCAGGCTTGTTTGGATCCACCACTTCATACATCTGGATATCATCTGCATAGAGATGGTAACATATTTTGTGCTGACGAAGTATACGACCAATGACATGTGTGTACATCACAAATGAAAGAGGACCAACCACTGATCCTTGTGGGAGACCATATTTTAAGGAGAAATCATGTAAAGAACCACCGCCAATCGATATCTTACAAGATCTTTTATCAAGATATGAGTCCAGCCATCTTTGTGGTGTGCCAACAATGCCAAATTCAGTCTCGACCCTCTGCAGCAATATTTCCCTATCAACGGTGTCAAATGCTGCAGAGAGGTCGAGCATTACAAGAATAACAGCCTTTTGACAGTCCAAAGCACGACAAAAATCATTGTGCACGCAAGCGAGAGCCGTTTCAGTGCTGTGGGAGGCTTTGTAAGCTGATTGCATGGGCTCAGAGAGTTTTTTACTTGTCGATGTGGTCATTGAATTGTGCAACAGCGCATTTCTCTATGATTTTTGAAATAAACTGCAGGTTAGCGACCGGACGATAGTTTTTCAAGTCATTCTTGTTAAGAGATGGCTTTTTTAACACTGGTGTTATGATGGCATTGCGGAGATCCTCTGGAAAAGTACCTGAAGAGAGTGACATATTAACAATTCTAACAAGACTTGGAAGCAAAAGTTGTAAATGCTTTTTGATTAGCCAGGTAGGAAAAACGAGCAAAGCAAACATCAAGGGTGTCACATGGTCCAAATGGTCCTTCTAGGCAGACTAAACACTGCTCGTAACTGTTCGTACGACGTATTTGTGACCATAGTCTTACCGGTAACTATAAATTCAGAGATGGGACAATTGTTTCTCCAATTTCAACATGTCTTTGTTTTTGATAAAACAATCACAGCGGTAAGTTTGTATGGGCATGTTGTACCTGTAACACTAAAAAATGTGGGAAAAAGTGAACTTTCAGAATCAGGATAATGGGCATTCTGTTCATTTTGTGGGGATAGGTCTCGTATAGACATAGTCTGAGATATTAAACAATAGGGCAACTATTTGAATCAAGTTTTCAGTATTACATGACATCTTGGAAAACCCTGTAACCAGTTCTTTGCCTTTTCATTAAACCATTAAAGAGTGTCATTACCTTACCCAAATTACGCAAAGCTAAACTGCTTGCAAACCATTTTCTGGCAGGAGGTAACATATAACATGTTTCTAAATCCAATTCCCTGTTAAGGAGGAGGAGGAAAATATTATTTAAATTTGCAGTATTCATTCTGAAAGTGTAGTATAAATTATGAAATACTGCCATCACATAATGTGTGCCTGTGCATCATAAAAATTATAGCGTAATTTGTAAAGGAGTGGTGGTATAGGCAATATGATATAAAACTTTGTCAAGCAACAAACCATGACTACTCCTAGTATAGCTTGCTGTGTGTTGGAAGTTCTCAGTAGCTCAGTTTTTGTGTTCATCCTCTATATAATTAATATGAAATATTTAAAGATAGCTTTTGCAGCAAAGTGTGACAAATTCTCTGGCTTTTAAAAATAAGTGTTTATAACACATGATTGAATTTGTGTCCGGTTGAAGCTAAGATTCAGTTTTGACTGTCTGTTTTCAATGTGTCACGCATGCGGAACACATGCAGTCCAATGACCAATATTCAATTTATACATCAATGTTCACGTGTCCAGTGGCGACAGAGTTCAATATAAATGGGATGAAATTGAGGTGTAATGAACCATTATGACAGAATTACTAATGTGTCACATGAAATGGGCCATTATGACAGAATTACTAATGTGTCACATGAAATGGACCATTATGACAGAGTTAGGCTGAAAACATACTCGGCCTCCAAACAAAATTTTCGCTACCAAACATTTGGTCGTAACGTCAAAATGACGAGTGACTCCAAACAAAATAACTTCAACACCGAGTTGAGACCAAAGAAAATTTCGCGCTAGATTGCACATGCTATTGAATTGCCATATACATTGGACCAAGTGTTTTCTACCCGTTCATACTTTTAGTTCCATGGCAAATATTTGGTGACGTCACGACCAAATGTTTGGTCGGAAAAATTTTGTTTGGAGGCCAAGTATGATTTCGCCCTTACTAATGTGTCTCATGAAATGGGCCATTATGACAGAATTACTAATGTGTCACATTAAATGGACCATTATGACGAAGTTAGTAATGAGTCACATGGAATGAATCATAACAAAGTTACTAAATGTGTCACATGAAATGGACCATTATGACAGAGTTACTAATGTGTCACATAAAATGAACCATTTTGAGTTACTAATATAGGTACTAATGTGTCACATGAAATGAACCATTTTGACAGAGCTACTAATGTGTTACATGAAATGGGCCATTTTGACAAAGTTACTAATGTGTCACATGAAATGGACCATTATGGGTAATTCCAAAGTAACGTTTGTGACCGAAAAAATGGAAAATTTCACTTTTCAATTGCCACAGAACCCAACATAAACATGATATCAATGAGTTTATTGTTGATAATGGTGCTCACCTGTTGGTATCAAGACATGCAGGTGTTTAATAATTTCCAAAATACTTAATAAAGTTCATGTAACGTTCGGTAACGTTTGTGACCTCGCACGGAAATGTTTTTTTGCTCCAAATGACTTTAAAGTAATGCGCTTTTCACAGATGATTGGTAACCATTGGTAACATATTTACAAATAGTTCATAACAGTGGTAGGAAATTCTATCGTCAGGATTTCTTTAAATGCAATGTTTTTGTTTGGTAACGTCTGGTATCGTTTGTTACATTTTGGTGTAACTTTTTGGTAACGTTTGTGACATTTTTGAATGAAAACATGTGCTCATTCATGCACGGGTAGAAAAAAAATCAAAATGATAGAATTATTAATGTTGACAGTCACTTGAAATGGACCATTATGATAGAGCACAGATTTTTAAAGACAGGATGGTGATCGGCTGCATTTGTTTGAAGCAATGTTTGTGTTGGTGCCGAGACAATCCAACAGGCAATTACGTTTAGTTTTCTGTTATACTCCACAATCTATTCAGTAGGCTTTCAAAAAAGTTCATTGACCAACCGCGTCACTAGAGTGTACACTTTCAAGTCACTTGTGCGTAGCCTCTTAACTCATCGGTATTGCAAATATACGTTTGATATAACCAAGTGAATGTTTAAATAACATTCCTTATACAATTTTCGCAAAGAATTACCACGGTAAAAGCTCCTCGTTTTATTTATCATAATGTGTTATGTATTATTCTTCTACTTTCACCATTGTATTTATTTGCAATATTTATTTTCAGTATCACCATGTTGTATGTTTAAAAAAAGAATGAAGGAGTCTAAATGAATATTTGATGGTAATTGATTTAGAACCCCGCGCTATTCAAACATAATGATCCAAATAATGGTTTCAACTCACACACATAGAATTGAGATTATATCGATTTTTCTTTTGTATTTGTACAGAATTCGCAATCCCTGTCTTTAAAAATCTGTGGATAGAGTTACTAATGTGTCACATGAAATTGACCATTTTGACGGAGCTACTAATGTGTCACATGAAATGAACCATTATGACAGAATTACTAATGTGTCACATGAAATGGACCATTACGACAAAGTTACTAATGTGTCACATGAAATGGACCATTATGACAGAATTACTAAAGTGTTACATGAAATGGACCATTATGACAAAGGTTACTAATGTGGCACATGAAATGAACCATTATGACAGAATTACTAATGTGTCACATAAAATGAACCATTATGACAAAGGTTACTAATGTGTCACATGAAATGGACCATTATGACAAAGTTACTAGTGTGTTACATGAAATGGACCATTATGACAAAGTTACTAATGTGTCACATGAAATGAACCATTATGACAAAGTTTCTAATGTGTTACATGAAATGGACCATTATGACAAAGTTACTAATGTGTCACATGAAATGAACCATTATGACCTAATGTGTTACATGAAATGGACCATTATGACAAAGTTACTAATGTGTCACATGAAATGAACCATTATGACAAATTTACTAATGTGGTACATGAAATGGACCATTATGACAAAGTTACTAATGTCTGACTTGAAACTATAGTTGAAACTTGATAATCACATTTTTTGGCAAGTTTATTGGTTCCATGGGTCTGTCATTTTCAGACAATAAAGCATTTTAAGAAGCTACAAAGCGTCTGTATGTTTGCTTATTTGCTTAAAACAGGTTCCCATTACTCCACATAACTCCGACTTCTTATGCATAGTAGAAACTGGAGATGTGACCAAACGAAGAAAATGGATAATTATTGTCCTCGAGGATTGCTAGATCATCGGGGTAATTTCATTATTGATGGTTGAATTTGTCTCTGTAGACTTGACCTCATGCCTCCACAACTGTTAATTCGTCATGTGAGTGCAAGAAAGTCGTATCTGCAATGGCTGCCCTGAGTTATATTTATTTTACACCTGTCACAAGAATGTGAAAAATCCATCAAAATTTCACTGTCTTATGTCAGTGGTTCTTGAAATGGTTCTTCAGGTGACTGTGTCACCTGAGGAACCATTTCAAGAACCACTGACCCAAGACTGGAGATTATACAATGTGCAATCCAAATTTATGACAAATGGCAGCTATTGCAGATACTCACATGACGATTATTGTGCTTCTATGTAATATGTCGGCCATTTCACATATAGAGCTATGTCATAAAATTTGAGCAAAAACATTCATTTCATGAAAGTGCATTTCACAAATTTCTTTTTGTGAATTTAAGCTATATTTTAGAGTAGACATAACTATTTTTTAGTGGAAAACAATGAACAGTTTAATTGACAATTGAATTAAGGAATTAAAAAAAAACGGGTATTACTTGCTCAAATCTACATTAACTACATTTTCCATACTTTTTATTTCAAGTGAAAATGTTTGTTTAAGGTTTGAAAAATTTAGCCATACTCATAGTCTGCTACTCAGAAATATTTTCTTGTTTTTTCTTGTTCATCCTTGATCTTTGAACATATTGCTGTAGTAAACAGAAACACAATGTAATTGAAATCAAGTTAGTTTGGCACCCGGAGGGGGGGGGGTACTCAAATTTGGTTTGGGTAGGGACGACGTGCCTCTGGGAAATTTGAAAATCTTATTTTTTCTGTCCAAATTTGCTCTATTTTGGCAAAAGTTCCGAACATTATGAGAAGAAATGTCTAAATTTGCAGCATCTGGCACAAATTTCAGAAAATTTTGAAAAGAAAACCTATCAAAATACCTCATTTTGCGAAGAAAAAGGACCGATTGGAATACCAGAAAGCCTGATTTTGCTACTCGAATTTGTGGCACGTCCCCATAACCCCTTTTGTACTAAGTAGCCCCCCCCCCCCCCGGGTTTGGCATATGTAGTTAAAAACTAGAAACTAAGGAATGTATGGTGTAAGTGGTATTGAATAAGCAAAATTCTGAGAAAAAAAATTACGAAGAAAAATAAAATTTGTATCTTTAACTGTTAATTGTGAAATTACATGGAGACAGGTAAAACTGAAACCAGATATCAGTAATTACCAAAGTGAATGAGATTTCATATAAACAATCAATTCATTTAACATAACATTGATTCTGGTAAAAGAATTCGTAATGTCAAACACGACAATAAATCATTAAAAAGTGTGTGTTTTACCAAATTTCTTGTAGTTACAATAGATGAAAACCTAACGTGGAAAAATGATATTGATGCAATTATAAAAACCATTTCAAGAAATATTGGTATGATGACAAAACTTATTCAACATTAACAATAATTCTTTTTAACGTAAACACGAATTAAGCCTTTTTGTCTCAAAATATTTTGTAAATTACAGTAATAAAATCTGAGCCACTATCAAACTAAGAAAAAATAGAACGTATTAGCTAAGATTCTACATGGTTATTGAAAACTCATGATTGCTGTGGGGTGGATGGAGTGATGTGTTAGAATAAGTTCATAGCTTGAGGTAGAAGGGAAAAAGCAATGCCGGTTTTATTTATAATGATGTTATGTAGTTCAACTTAATTGATCAGAATATTTGAAAAATTTCAATTAAATATATGCTTTTGTTTTTATTCTACAGAAACTTCACATTGGCTTGTTAAAGGTCTTTGAAGTTACGAATTAAGCACCAAAAAGTGATAAAAAATAACCATTGCATATAAATAAAAACTGCATAGCTAGTTTCCTTCTACCTTAGGCCACACACTCCTCGTAAATTTGAATCAAGGAAAGACAAAATCTACAAAGCAAAAAATGTTACTTATTTGTTCCCATAAAGATGATTTTTATGCAAATTTCTTTCTTTGCACACTATTAGGTAGTGTTTCTATTTTCTAAATTTGATATCTATCAGTTGCGGATTTAGAGGGGGCGCAACTAAAAAGTTGTAACTGAAAATGACTGATCCCTTATGAAAACAATTAAGCTTTATTACAAGCTCGTTACGAGCACGTCATCTAGCTTGTTACGAGCGCGTTACGAGCATGTCAATGAGCTCGTTGCGAGCTCGTTATGGGCCCGTATTTGAAACAAAACTCGCTCGTATTTGAAACAAAACGCGCTCGTATTTGAAACAATACGCGCTCGTATTTGAAACAAAACGCGCTCGTATTTGAAACAATACGCGCTCGTATTTGAAACAAAACGCGCTCGTATTTGAAATAAAACGCCCTCGTATTTGAAACAAAACGCCCTTGTATTTGAAACAAAACGCGCTCCGCGCTCGTATTTGAAACAAAACGCGCTCGTATTTGAAACAATACGCGCTCGTATTTGAAACAAAACACGCTCGTATTTGAATCAAAACGAACTCGAATTTGAATCAAAATGTGCTCAAATTTGAAACAATAAGATCTTGATTTGTTCAAGCAATGGGGAGTCAAGGGAATCCTGTATCAGCCCAAGTGCAATGACTACAACAGGTATCCTCTGAACTTGATGGTAAGATTTATAGTTTGTAAAGTGATTTCTAGTTAGTATATATTTTCTTTGGTGTCAAATTTTAAAACTGCACGAATTACAAGCTCCTCAATTATAAAGAAATTTTCAAAGTTCAAGAATAACGTGCTTGTTAATGTATAACGAAATTTTCAAAGTACATTATTTCCGAGCAACTCCATAAATTACAAGCTTGGAAATTGTTTCAAATACGAGCGCGTTTTATTTGAAATAAGAACGCAATATGAGCGCGTTTTGCTTCAAATACGAGCACATTTTGTTTCAAATACGCGCTGGTAACACGCTCATAATGAGCTTGTTAATGCGTGCTCGTAATAAGCTTGTTAATTTGCTTATAACAAGCTTGTTTACAAGCTCGTAACAAGTGCTTGTAACAAGCTTGTTAACGTGCTCGTAGCAAGCTTGTTTACGAGCTCGTAACAAGCTTGTTCACATGCTCATAACACGTTTGTAATTATGAGCTTGTTACGAGCTGAATTTTTCCATAAACTTTGCTAGATTTTATTAGCTTTTAAGCATTTCAGAATTCCTCAAATTTACGAGCTTCTAAATCTATAAACAATTTCCAAATTATAACATGCTAAATTTCTGAATTTGTAATTTTACAAGCTCGTAAATGTATGTATGTATTTCCCGAGCACATAATTTCCAAGCAATTCCAAGTTCCTAAAATTTACGAGCTTGCAAATATATGAACATATTTTTTGGTGAGCAAGTACAAGCTCGCATTTGCTCATATTTTCAACAAGCTCATAAAAATTGTGTGCTTGAGCTCACAATTGATTACTATTGCTCGAGCTTAAGGTCTTGATTTTAATTACGCGCTATAAAGTAAGTAAGCTCCTACGAGCTTGGTTTATGTTAAATGAGCAAAGTCATGCATATTACGTTCACGTACGAGCTGAAAACGAGCTTGTATTGGCTCGTTTTTATGGTTACATTTTCGTAAGGGATAGTAAAGATAGTGTGTGTGGCTAGCAGCTTGTGTGAGCGTTAACTGACTTAAACTAACGATGACAGGCTAAAATTCAAAACTGCAATTCGCAGGTCTACGTTACTTGTCATTACTGCCGAGTTGTCACAGTGTAAACACACCTTGAATGTCGATGAATTTACTTTTTTGAAATAGGCAGATCTAAATTATACAAAAAGCAAATTTTGTAATGAAATATAACAAAAGGATGTAGTTCTTTGTTTTGCTCAAGAAGCGCCAGCGTTTTTGCAATGATTACTTTGGTTTTTAAGGTATTTTAAGTTTAAATATTCACAAATAAATATGCACTCCCGGTATGCACTTTGTGTGCAAATTGTAGACTTCATTATGTTTCTTTATGATAGGGTCTCACAAATATGAATGACATTAACTCGGAAATACTCTGTATGATAAGTAAATGACAAATGACTGTAATAAACCTATTTTTGGCATAGGCTTATTAAAAATGTAACAGTTGATAAATGTTAATGGTTGGCTCTGGAAAGTGTATGTACCATGGTATCTCGATTGTATCTACAACAACTGGCTAACATGTTGGAGCAAGTCAGGAATGACCTTTATGAAAACAGATTTATTTTTTTAAATGCTTTAAATTTATTAATTTTGGGTAGTTCTTATCATGTTGGTGAGTACTTGCTTTGAGAAATGCGTTCCTAGATATTACTTTCTAGAGTCTAAAAAAAGCAAAATGGCTTAAAATTTAACCAAAGTTCTCATAAAATTTTGGACCCAAAACATGATTTTTTTAGGGCCAAAATTACATATTTTGGTCCCAAAATGACCTCACCATCAAGCAAATCCGCTTCTATAAATATATACTTTTATTTAGATTTAATTATCCATTGTTGAGTCATAGAGCAAAAATTCTTTTTGAAAACGAAGGCTTAACCAGTCCGGTCCAACTGCCCATTTAGGAAAGGTTGCATGATACGGCAGCACCTTTCCCAATCTGGCAAGCATAATACCCAGAATGCACTGCGAAACCTATTGTATTTTTTAAAATCTTAGCTGTGAACCAAACGACACTTTGGTTGGTGTTTATTTTTGTGTACACAGCAAAAGAGTCATATTTGGAGGGTTTTCACCAGGCGAAAAAAATATTGACCAGGAGGAAAGTATTTTAAATGATATAACCGTTTTTAACGGTTTTCTTAATTCAAATTTAAATAAAGTAAACAAATATGATTATAACTGTAAAATCTTGAAACCCTTTTTTGAGTTGAGATTTGTTGAAAGAAATAGTAAATAAACTCTTATATCCAAGGATATTTCAAATTATAAAATGAAACATTTTTAGTGGTACCGTGCATTGTGGGTATTCATGCTTGCCAGATTGGGAAAGGTGCTGCCGTATCAGGCAACCTTTCCTAAATGGGCAGTTGGACCGGACTGTTAACAGGGTCCTTAAATTATGCTTGAAAATTCATTTTGCCATTGTAAAGTGAATATTACTGTTTTGATGGAAGAAAAGCTTGAAGAATGAAGAACTTGACATAAAGCAATTGTCAGGTTTCATTTGCATACCTTGAGCCAAATTAATGCTACAGGCAAAAATGTGTCTAAGAGTGACCCATAGAAACCTACAGGATATTTATTCTTGTTAAGAAGATATTCCAGTAATTCAGTACTATTTTGATCATATCTCTTCAACGAAACATTATAGTCGTAAAAATTTACAGGGCTTATCAGAAAAATATGTGCTTTCATCTGGTATCAAAATCTCGAATTTGATTTTTTTAGTGAACATGATCGGAATACACACCTTTAACAGTTTTTAAGCCTACAGAAGTTGCATTTCAGTCTCATTTCATTTATAAATATGTGATAGCTCACCCTGAAAGGGGGGACTTTGCAGATGATATAAATTCTGATTTTATCATTTCATCCGTTAAAGCATTTTCTAAGCTTTAAAATGACACCTTGTTAAAATTGATCACGGCAATCAAATTTTGCAACAGAAAATCTGCTGAAAATTCTTTTTATTTTCTTTATTTTTTGCTGTCTGTTTTCACCAGTTTCTAAAAAAGTTTTCTGTCGCAAATTCCCCCTTTTCGGGGTGAGTCATCACATATGTGATGGCTCACAGCGAAAGGGGGGACTTCGAAGATGATATCAAATTTGATTTTTTTCATTGCATCTGTTGCAACATTTTCTAAGCTTTAAAATGACACCTCACTTGTTGAAATTGATCAAGGTGATCAAATTTCACAACAGAAAATCTGCTGAAAATTCTTGTTATTTTCTTTATTTTTTGCTGTCTATTTTCACCAGTTTCTCGATAAGTTTTCTGTCGCAAAGTCCCCCTTTTCTGGGTGAGTCATCACATATGTGTCCCGCCGCGGCAAAAGGATGCAGTTGTCGTCTCCTACATGTAGCTCATTGTAGCATATCATATGTATACTAGTTGTATACATCAGATATGCTACAATAAGCAACATGTACGAGCTGACAACTGCATCCTTTTGCCGCGGCGGGACACATATGTGGGTGTGAGCTGCCTTCCTCATGCAGATTGTTCAAGTGCATGATATTGAATGGGTTATGTGGATTTAAATTTTGATGCAATTTTGGTTTGTTTGGTTTAGATAAGATTTGATTTCAATAATATTATTCCATAAAGCATAATGTACTTGATTAAAACATTTCATTTGTGATGAAAATTTATTGAAAGCACTCACTCCTCCAACATCAGCTAAATTGTATACAGTCTGGTGCAAGAATATTAGAAGTGTAATTAGGCATTTTATTGCTTGGTAAAAAAGTCTTGCCTGGTATGATCGGTAAATGGGTTTGCAACCATTACATCACTTTTCAACATGTTCAAGGATAAGGTGGTTAAAATGATTTTGATAATTTGATTAGCAACATGCACTGTGGTGTGCGCAAAGGTCATGAGAAAAGCCAGGGGAAAAGAGGCAAAGTCAGGGAAAAGAAGCATTCGGGGAAACCACTAAACATGCCGAACAAAATTGGCGGAAATGTTTAAAAAATCGTTAATAATGTTATTATGCCATGTAATTTTTGAGAGTTTGATATCAATATGAGTCGTGTGTGTGATTGTGAGGCCTTTTTTTGTTTTTTTTGGTTTTCAATTTTCAAACATTTTTGGTGTACGTTTTGGGCCTCATTAGTCAGGGGAACTTCGTATCTATCCCCACTAGTTAAAAACTCCTGCGAACGCCACTGAATATGCAAGTGCATAACTAAAGGATGGGGTGGCAGCTTCCCCTTATAAGTCAACCCCCCCCCCCCCAGAAACTGTCCCCTGTCATTAATTTAAAAAAAAAAGTTTTGGTCGACCACCAATTTTTTTATGTGTGCAACAGTGCTCCTGTTTTCACAATTCTGGTAACGGGTATGGCATAAAAACATTTTAAGATATTAAAAGAATAACTTATAACCAATAACTCTGCAACATGGAAATGTGCCAGTCTTTGCAACACAGCATGTTATTGAAATGTCATTAATGTTTTCAAACTGTTTATTACATATTTAGTTTGAAACATTTCCCATAGCAACCAAAGATTGATCAACAAGGGAACAATGCATCAGAGCTTGAATTTCAAAACAAATTTTAAAAATAGACTCTTGTAAGTTGCACTCACTATATATATCCTCTGAAAATTTTAATATTTTCCTCATATTATTAGTATGTCGTTTTTACATTGTACTGTAATTCTTGAGAGCCTTAACAACCTAGATCAATCTGGCAATACAAAAGGTTATGAATTGTCAGAGCATTTATTAAATTAGATCATACAGGGTGTCCCAGATAAAAATCTTTGCGTGTAAGTTTCTTGGGTTTAACACTTACGTGGTCAAGGTCCTCCACACGCCTGTTAGTGGTCAAGGGGGGGTCCATATGGACCCAACCCCGAAAGAGCGCTTTTGCAAAGGAAATTTACTTTGAAACTCTTGTCACAGGTTAAGTACCTCAAAAGAACTATAACAAAGAAAACATTTCAAAATCGGACAAACCGTTTCAAAATGGCGGCCAAAACAAATTTTGCCGTGTCATGTCTAAATTTTCCCGTCAAACAATTGAAAACTCACTTCCCAATGGAATTTTTCAATAAAATTTGGCTCATATTTACAGTATGTAAGTACAAATACCTTCCTGAAATAAAATTTGAAAAGAGTTGTTCGGTTATGATTTTATGGGCAAAACAAATTTTAAGAGCGCCCTCAAAAATGCTTATTTATGCTAATTAGCATGGGAAGAGGTGGGTCGATTTGAATTTTTTTGCCACCACGTGAAGGGTATGGTAAAGTTAGACAAATACATATAGGGGCGATGAAAAATTACTTCGCATTTTTGAGCTAACGCGCAAAACACAAATGTTGGGTCCATATGGACCCCCCTTGACCACTTAAGTGTTAATGGATAGTTAGAAAGTATGTAAAGGTTGCATATTATAGCCTTTGAATTGTACTTTTAGATACCGTTTGTTTCATTTCAATCGGTATTGTACAACGAATGTTATGCTTTGTCAAATATTTGAATGTAAAATAATCTGGTCCAATTTCACGCTTTTGTATGTTCCCCCTTCGATAATGTTATATTGAGTATTGTCAATGATCTTTTCACTCAGCCATAACAATGTTTCCTCATATATTATGTGCATACTCTCTTTTATCTGTTTTGAAAAAATGAAGAAATTTGATATAAAAATAAGACAGATATAATAAATTTTCCAAGATGACCAATTTTTATTCCATTTGAAATTGGACCAGACAAAAATCCACCCAAATATTTGTAGTTGTATACTACCGATTGGAGTGAAACAATCAGTATCTGAAAGTTCAATTCATTGGCTATAGAATGCAACCTTTACATACTTTCTGACTATCTTGGTTCATTACAGTTAAAATGAAACATTTTTTTACTTCAAGCAAAAAAGCAGCTTTTTTATTCGACCACATACACAGGTTTTTCAGTCTTTCGTTTGTTACTTGGTACATGAAAAGTATTTTCTAACCAGAAAGTTTTTCTATCCGTGCATGAATGAGTACATGTTTTAATTCAAAAATGTAACAAACGTTACCAAAAAGTTACACCAAAATGTCACAAGCTTTAAAAGAAATCCTGACAATAGAATTTCCTACCATTTTTATAAAATATTTGTAAATATGTAACTCATCATCTGTGAAAAGCGCAATAAAAAATTTGCTAACATGTTAGAGATCTGTTACTTTGAAGTGATTTGGAGCAAAAAACCCATTTCCATGAGATGTCACGAACATTATTTAACGTTCATGTAACATGAACTTTATTCAGTATTTAGGCAATTAATTTAATCTTTAAACACCTACAGTCTTGATCCCACCAGTGAGCACCATTATCAACAACAAACTCATGGATATAATGTTTATGCTAGGTTCTATGGCCGTTTAAAAGTAAAATTTTTCAATTTTCCTGCCGCACACATTATTGTATCTATAGAGAGAGTCAAATGTGTGCCTAACATACACAATCCCACTATTGTTTTGTTGGACCAAGTATACTATCCAAAATTGTAGGGTTAGGGTATGTTTAGGGTTAGGGTTGGGGTTGTTTCATGGTAGGGTTGTTGCATTTTTGTATCTCTAGAACTAGATGACCAATAATGATAGGAATTTGATCAAAATGTAATATTTTAAAATCATTATTAGGTTAAAATAAAAAAAATATCAAATTTGTAAAGGGCCTACATGTGACTCATTTCCCTTGATCGTGTCACATATGTTCAATTTGTTATCCATTGGGCACACTTTCAGTACGTGTTTTTCAGTATTTGCAAGTTAGGCGTTTGTTGGCCTAAATATGTTGATGTGCGCCTGATTCCTAGAATATTGTATCATGTCCATACAATCAGTTAGGTAGAAAATTAGGTGCTAATTTTGATATGCGTAATATAGCCTCCAGGCTATTAAAACTAGATTAAATTGTTAAAGCAAAAATAATTAAAATTGCACCAATACTGCCTAAATTCATTGCACAATATAATTTTTCAATAAATTTATCACAAAATAGTATTTTGCAATGCACTTAGGCAATTAAGTTAGGGAAGTTATGTAGAATGGTAGGAGCTTGTTTAGTCTGATACTGGCTTTACACTCCATTCTCTTTGTAGTTTTGTTGTCTCTTTAGTTTTTCACTATTCTGCTCAAGTCAAACTTCATTGTTTGTTTTATTCACAAGTTTCATTCATTTTGACTTGCAAAATCTTGTCATGCAAAAAAATGATTTGTTCAGCAATGTTTGACAAAAAATGATGTAATGTAGTGACAAAACTAGATAATGTCAAGAATGTAAAACAAGCATTAAGTGTTCATAGCACCCATTTCTTGCTTGTGAGGAGTCCAGTGGTTCAAATCACATTGTCAGCTCAATTTGTGTTTGGTAACTGATTCATGCCCTATCCTTTGGATGGATTAATATCATGAATAGGGAAGTGATCTAGCGGGTGTATGATCCTCTTTATTTTTACCTGTTTACATAGCTATGTCTAATTTTAAGTGGGTGCTGCCTTTTGGAATGATTTTGCTACTTGAAAATGAATATTGTCTTACAAATAGCTGAAAAACAAAACTTATAGGCATAATATTCTAAAAAATTCCCCCAAAAGGTAGTCAGCTCTCCAATCCCTGTTATAGCACATAATTGCTCTTGATTATGAATTCTTAGTCACTGAGTGCGTTTTTACTTCCTAATATGGAATTTTGGCCATCCATTATGAGACGATAGATGACAGTGCGTTCAGCGTGAAACGCAATGGAGCCGCGCGTTCAAAATCACGGCGCGATGCAGGTATACGCACACCTCCGACGCGAACAGCTTTACTGGGTTTGGTATATTTTATGTTTGAATAGGGGTGTACGTTTTTCCAATGTTAATGTTTAAAGTTTTTGGCAATAAGTTACATCGTTTTAGGTTTATAAATGACTCAAATTTGTGACTAAGAATGAGAATAAAAGACGGCGATTTCTTGTTTTGCCTGTCATCTATCGTCTCATAATGGATGGGCGTACATTATTTTTTCGTAATGGGCACCCCCTGCGGGGGCACCCATTACTCAAAATAATGTACGCCCATCCATTATGAGACGATAGATGACAGGCAAAACAAGAAATCTTGTCTTTTATTCTCTAATTGTACCACAATTGAAAATGCCTAGATCCATCCCTTGAATACAGCAAGTTTTCTCTCTGAATTTATGCATTGCCTACATCTTATCAGACTTTCCTAAATTCTCTGGTATTCTAAAAAACAAAACGAAAATAAGCCTTTTTAAAGAAGCTTTTTTTTAGATATCTTTGATATTTAGCTCAAACAAACCTTTCTTTAAATTTTTTTTCAAATGTACATATTGCCAACAGCTTCAAACCATTTGTGCAGTGCTCGCTCTGAAAAATGGGACTTTTTTATTGAAAATTGGTTCTATTTCCCCACAAGGTGTGGGGAATTCCAGGCTTTTTGTGTGCGTTCAACCTATATTCAGGCTATTTAGAGAAATCCATTTGTTTTTCAGGTTATTGTAAGAAAACCAGTTTGATTTTTGCTATGATCCCCTCTTCAGGGATACCAAATTGAGCATAATTACCAGACCAAAATACATCGGTCAGTTGGTTGTTTTACAATAATTTGCTTGATTTTCTTGCCCTAAGCAGTCAGTATATTGGCTATTTGGTCACGGATTTTATCCACTCACAGAGAGGAAATGGAGAATCCTGATATTTAATAAGTAGCCGCCCAGACAAGCAGCTGTAAATGTACAGACGCTATTGATGCATACAAAAAAATCAGCAATAAACTGTTATTACACGGTTTGGTTTCAGATTTCACACTGGCACAAGGAATCACCAACTTCTGTTGGTCAAGAAAATAAAATAAGTAGTTTGTTGTTTGGATTCGGAAGAAAAAGTCAGGATATATATATTTTATTTCAATTCTTTTTTTTCAGAAACACTACTACTTAAAATACTGCTGACATTTCAAGAAATTAAACCATTAGGATATGTCAAGTTGGATGTTTATTGTAATTTGCAATAAAACAAATGTGTTTTAGGAGGAATGTCAAATTAGATATTTTAGGAGTGAAAATAGAAAAAAAAATTAGAACGCATTGAAAAATAAATGTCGAAGGACGGTAAACTCGTTATTTCTTTGACTTGGCCTTATGCAGTATCATCTTTGTGCAAATGCACTTGTATGCATTTAAAGTTAATACTCCAGTGTGGGTGGGTAGATCATCTCTGTCGGCCGGCCGGCTGTTTTGCTGTTGCTTTCTTACACATATTCTTCCATAAGTAGTTGAATTGGACTATTAGTTTTGTGGAACTTTTAAGGAAGATGCATTTGTTTGTTGGACGGAGAGACTCTACTTGTCAGGTTCCGGCAGCTGCGGCAGCGAGGTATAGAAGACCAAGTACTTCGTCAACTCCTGCTCCATCGGATGAAACACAATTGGAAAATGTATATGAGGATGATAAGAATTCTTGGGTACAACACTCAAGGTATGTCAACTAATGAGATTGGTTTTTGATTTGTAAAATTTTATGGGATTTGATTATACAGGCTTGTCTTTTTTTTTATCAATTTACTTAAATTGTTGTGTAAGTGATGTGAAATATTTGAATTCAAATATTTAATCATGTTAATCCTGTTATATCAATTGCATTTAGAAGCTATTGAAAGTCCTTTGAAAATTGAGAAATTTGTATGTGTTTTAGTAAAAGTGACTAAAGTAACTTCATAGATTATGAATAATTACATTAAAAGTATGAACTGAAATCACAAAAAAGAAAAACTTTTTAAACTAAAATTAAATCCTTTTGTTATTATTGGTTTTCTCCAGTATATTTTGTCAGCTTGTATGTTGCCTTAGATTTTCCAATGTTTTTTATTGTACCTTTTAGTTCCTACAACTGACCTGAGCTTATTGTGTCGTTTTCCAAATGTGTCTTTCTCTTTCTTTACTTTATTGGTTTAATTTTTTATGTACATAGGATATAGTGCCGACATACACATTTCTCTATGATTAGGTAAAACACCTTATGGTAACTGTTTCATCAGATTTACTCTGTTAGATGATTAACATATTAAAGCAATACTATAAGATTTTGATCAAAAATGGTTTATAGTAAAAACAGCATACAATGGAGGAATGTGACTATCTAAAAGCGTTTTCAAGTGTATTTTGTGAAAAAAAAATCGTTTTGCCACCAAAAAATGGATAAAAAGCACATGCATGCTTTCCTATACTAATACACATGGAATTAAATTCGGAATCCTGAATTTAATTCAACAAATGACCGTAACAGAAAAAAGTAAGCATCTTTGAGCCAAATCGTTTGGAGGGTATTCATATCTACCCAAAACAAACCCAATAAGCTAAAAAAATCATGGGTGACAGGGGATGCTTCATTTTTAACACTTTATAGTATTGCTTTAATAGCACATCTGTTAAAATAAGGAGTGGTTGAAGTAGTCATTTAAAGGTACAATTAGTGTTTTATATTTATTAGGTCCATTCATTCATAAAATCAAATTTGTACTGCGAGTTAGCCTTCATGAACAAGCCATATAGTATTACATGATAAACAGCTCTCAAGTGAGCCAAATTTGATTTGAGAATCAGTTTTTAAAAATGCTTCTACACAAATTTACACCAGGTAATATTATACAATTATTCCATTAGTATTGACAATTCTTGTATTGGAGTGATAATAAGGCAGTCAGGTTTTACGTTCAACATATCCTGCGGTGGCATTTTTAATGGATGATTTTTGAAATGAAATAAGTATTATTGTCATGAAAGTGGTTTCTCACATTTATGAGACTCATCATGTTAATTGGTGGTTTGGCTGCTGTGCGGTGTGTGTGTGTGTTTCTTACTTTTTATTGACTATTTAGAGTCCAATTTACCTTGTAATGCATAAAGAAAACAATTTTATAAGTGATGAGGTATCTTGTTGGCTCACACACCTTCTATAACTAGTAGGCCCTATTCCAAAATGTCATAAATTTCAAGTTGTATTACAGGCATGGACAAATATTTCTTAGATAAAAAGATTTAGGTCCGTATGCACAAAACTGGACTAAGTTAGTCCTGGACTAATAAAGTGAATTTGATTTCCTAAAAAATAACACCTTTTTGGGATCTGTGATAATTTATGCCCTTGTTTTAAGATTTACATTGAAATTTCTATAATTTGATCATTTTTCTGTTTTGGAACACTGGATTACTTTTCCAGAAGAACAAAAAATTGGTTTAGTACAGGACTAACTAACTTAGTCCTGGACTAAAACATATTTTTGTTCTAAAAATAATTTAAATGATCTAAAATCATAAAATTAAAGTATCAGTACAGATCTTTAACCAAAAACATGATTATCACTCAATTTTGTTCAAAAATGTGTTATTTTTCAATATTTAAAATTTCACTTGGTCCGGGACTAACTTAGTCCAGTTTTGTGCATACGGACCTTAGTCTGTTGATATCTGGTCCTTAAATTTTTGCAACTCAAATTTTCCTGGTGCTGCAAATGTTAATGATATTAGTTTCAGAATATGTTGACCAACAATTTTGTAAAACTTGTAGTCAAAAAATACCTTTAATGTGAAGTTATTATTATAGGCATTGACAATATTTTGTACAGAGAAATAGATTAAAGCATGTCAAAGCCTGGTCCCAAAATTTCTGAAGCTACAAGCTGTTTTTTCATGCAATTCAATTCTCTGGAAATCTTCTCTTTAGAGAGATCTCTGAGAATTACAGCATGGCGCTTATCTTAAGATCATTGAAATGATAGCTTCCTATTCTGTTAATTTACCAGCAAATTATTCCAGTTGAAATTTATTCTCCGTGATTAAAAAATGAAATGAAATGAATATTTGATAGAAATTTAGACTTCAAAAGCTGAAGAAGAAATGTCATCAAATCGTCTTTATTGTCACATTTCTTGTCACCTTGACATTTCCAAATTGATATGCTTTGATGACTAAACTAAGTTTCCACACAAAATTTGTACATAATAATATGTACACTCCCGATCAAAAGTGTTTGCGCACCAAACCTTTAACCAGCCATATTTTTCTGGATTTATATTTTACATACATATATCTAAAAAGCTCAACAAGAATTGCATCTATCGCATTTGAAAATATGGCGTGCTAAACATATTGTGTACTTTCTTCTGCACGGGGTTTAAATACATAACTGCACATTTGTTGGAAAACTTTTTACCAGAAAATGTTCTTTACCGCTACACGGTGATAATGAGCATTGAATAATAAACAACATTGGAACATATCAAAAAGTGGGTGTGGTATATTTGTATATGGTCCAGGATATCGGCCATTTTTATGGTTATGGAAGATCGAATATCAGAGGAAACATAAATTTCTTATGTTGGATACATTAAGCACCTATAAAAAACATGAATTTTTTTCACAGTCTTGGTTGTTTGATATAAAAATTAAGTTTTTGCCCGTATTTAAGGGTGCGCAAACACTTTTGACCGGGAGTGTATGTCTGATTATCTGATAAATAAGAGTATGTTTTTAATGTCTATATTTCTTGGACCAGAACTATTGGAGGGTATGTTAGAACATAAATCGTATTTGACAGACATGATAACAGACATATGTTGAATGTATCATTATAAATCATTTCTATCTACATTCATTAAACAAATGACGAGGTAATAACGGATGTAAAAGAAATTACATCTTTTAATCGTGGTTTCAAGACTTTAAAAGGACTCTGCTTGTTTTTTAAATCTGATTCGACTTTTTTAATACCACCTGATTTGAATGCATGTTTCGGAAGATCCAGGCTGTAATCATTTTTTGAAGTTGGTTAACATGAAGTAGAATGGGAAGAGAGTAATTTTCAAGGCAATATGTGACCCATCATATCGAAAGGTACGGTACCTTAAGGGTCCCAAAATGTAAATTGATTTTTTGGTCTCATATGAAAGATTATATTTTAAGCTTTAAAATGACACCTTGCTTTTGGTTATTTGATGTTTGATTGCAAAGTTACATCCAAATTGATAAAAGGCATCAGGCTGATTCAGAAAACTATAGTTCTGAGAAAATCAAGTTTAAGGCTGGGGTAGACCTTCAACTAGGATAAATGGTTTTTGAACTCTCAAACTAATTGCATAGACAATATAAAATTATACATTTTTAGAAGTGAATTTTTACCCTGAACATATTGGTGATATCGGTTTTTTACCAAAAATTTTGATTTTGGCAAAAAGCGCCAAAAATTATCATCATTTTTGCCCAAATATTTCTGGAAAGCTTAAGGGCCCTGTCAACCCTTCATTTTCAGAAATGGGTTATGGACTGTAACTCAGCGACGGATAATT
>JXSR01S027679.1:0-26425 GCA_000969725.1 Ophiothrix spiculata | reverse complement strand
TTGCATTCGTGAAATGTTGAACTTTTGTGCTTTTTGGAATTTAGAAACAAATGTCTAGGAACGGTTTTCTCAAATTTTTGATTTTTATCTTATTTTTTGAAAAATTGCCAAAAATAGGTCTAAAATTGCCATTTTGGTGGCAGCGGTGGGATTTGTTTACATTTTTTGACCTATTTCCGGCATTTTTTTAAAAAACTAAGAAAAAAAATCAAAAAATTGAGAAAACCTATCCTAGACATTTGTTTCTAGATTCCAAAAAGCAAACAAGTTAAACATTTCACAAATGCAAATTCTAGTTAGGCTTTCCAGAAATTTTGGGGCAAAAAATACAGTTTTTGGCATTTTTTGCCAAAATCAAAATTTTTGGTTAAAAACCGATATCACCAATATGTTCAGGGTAAAAATTCACTTCTAAAAATTATACTTTTATATTGTCTATGCAATTAGTTTGAGAGTTAGAGTACAAAGACCATTTATGCTACTTGAAGGTCTACCCCAGCCTTAAAGTTTTTGTACTGAGTAAAACTTGAATGGAGAGAGGATTTTTATCTTGGTTTTGAACACATTTTTCTTATGTTTTGGATGTTAGAACCTGATTAATATGATAGAATACACTTCAAAGGTAATGTTTCTGATGAAATTAGAAATTCGACCTTGGATTTGATTTTTGACTATGCTCAGCTTCAATGGCCCATATCTCGTAATTTACTATGCATGTATAAAGGTACCTTTCGATATGACGGGTCACATATGTGATGATTCACCATGATAAGGGGGACTTTACGACAGAACACTTTTTAAGAAACAGGTGAAAATAGGCAGCAAAAAATAAAGAAAATGATAAGAATTTCCAGCAGAATTTCTGTTGTAAAATGTGATCGCCATGATCAATTTCAACAAGTAAGGTATCATTTTAAAGCTTAAAAGATGCTGCAGCAGATGAAATGATAAAATCAAAATTGTCATCCCCTTTTGGATTGAGCCATCACATATGAGTTTGATTAGCTTTGATTGGTCTTTTAACTTGTAAAATACATTTCAGAAATAAACGCTTAGCAATACGAAAAAAATAATATAAAAGTAAAAATTCATTTTGTTTCATTAATTTTTTTACAATTATCTTGATTTTAATAGATTTTAAAGCTGTGAAAGGTGTTTCCATAAGTTCTTAATCCTTGGAATCCAGAGTAAATGGTTCAATCATACTTATAAAGCTATCAACTCACGCACACCATTATCAATATCTATATTCTATGAACAAACATGATTTCATGGATTTCCGAAAGCACAAAAATGTGATTTGTTTCTTTGGAGGATAGAAATGTGGTTGATTTGAAAATTGATCCCATTTTCCTATATCCCTAACTTAAGTAAAACTTTTCTTAGTCAGGATTTGTGGGCATGACTGTAGAAAAATTGATAATGGAGTAAAATAGTCAGGCATAAATCCCCATTTATTAATGTAAGTAATCCCCATCATATATACTTCTGGTCGCTGAGAGGGGTAAGTTGACATATTTATATTTAGAGCCAATTTTGTTTAAATACCACATTATGCCTTAAGACAGAGAATGTGGGGAGAAAGACTAATTAAATTGAACTTGAAAATTCATCCTTCAAGGCATGCAGTTCTCATCTTTATCGAACTAAAACAAGAAAAAGTGAAACAGTGACAATAAACGTTGTATTATTTAAGCATTTTTTGAAGAATGGCTCCTATGTATACAGACTTTAGGCATATATGACCTGCCATATTTAAAGGTCCCAAATTCAAAACTTATATTTTAGTCCCATCTGAAAGCAGAGATTTCAAGGTTTTAATGACCCCTTTGATTTTGGTTATTGGATGTTGGTAACAAAGTTACATCCATCGATGCATCCAAATTGGTAAAATGCATCGGGGATGATTTTGAACAATTTAGTTCTGAAAAAATAGAGTTTGAAGTTTTTGTACTGAGTAAAATTTAAATTTATCTTGCTTTTATACACATTTTACAAATGGTTTAACTTACACTTTGGTGACAATTTTTATTTGTTGATTCAGTTGATCAGGTTAATGAACAAATGAAAATTGAATGAAAACATTGTAAATTGTTACACCAAAAAGAAATATTTAAGAGATTTTACAGCAGGTAGGTATGGAAATAGATAAGAAAATTGTGATGATATGCTATTTTGACAGTATGTCAGAGTACATTTTTTAACACTTACAAAAGACTGACATTCTCTACAAAGCATGAAAATACAGGAACTTGGCTTATCTCTGACATTTAGTAGGTGAATGTTTACTCACAACAAAACTTTCAACCTTAATGATCCTAAATTAAAAGTGATATCCACATCACTAGTATAGTAACATAAAACAAATGCAGAAAGTCTGAAAATGATGTTAAAACAAAATAAAATAAATAGATTACATACACAAAAATTGGTTGAAATGGTTTAAAACTGGTTTAATCTCACAATGACTCTCTCCCAAATCTAAACAACCTGTCTCATTCAGGGTTTGTGGCATCACTGAAGAAAAATTGATGATGCTGGAGTAATATAGCTAGACATACGAGGGGTATCAAAAAGTTTTAAAGATCACCAAGAAGAAATACAGTCTGGAACTTAATTATATTATGTGAGCCTTCAGTCATCTCTACATAGCCATTGTGCATCTCCCATTTAAAACCTACTGTCCACGATGGACTTTGTTGAAGTCCTCTTTTAGCAAAAAAACAAACAAACCCAACAACAACCCATATTGTATTTTTGCTAAAATTAACATTTTCAGATAGGCTATGCTTTATTACATCATTATGAAATCATTTTTAACCGATATCCATAATTTTGGTATCAATGGAAAGGGGAGATTCTAACTTATACTATGGTATCAAACATCTTATCTTTGGGTGTGTCATCATGGAATTACTGGGCTGTAACCCTTCAAATGCAGGGCTTAAATCACGCCATGTTTCTTTGATTTCTCCATACAATCTATCTGGTTATCATTTTTTGCATCATAATGTACACAAGGACAAGTGCATCCTGACAAAAGTCATCAATATAGCACTTTTTCTTCTTGGTGATCTTTTAAACTTTTTGATACCCCCTCGTAATTCTCCATCCTCCAGCACAAGTAATTCCCATCATATGTACTCTTTTATCTGGTTGCTGTTCATAGGTAACTTATTTGGAACTAATTTAATTCAAATACCACATTGGGCCTAAAGACAGGAATGTGGGAAAGACTACAGTAATTGAATTGAACTTGAAAATTCATTCTTACAGTCGTACAGTTTTCATCTCTATCAAAGGAGAACAGAAATGGATGAGACAGTGATTACAAAAAATGTAAATGTTTTAAACATTGTTCTTAAAGAACATCCCAACTCCAATAATTCCCTTCTGTTAAGTTATGTAAAATATAAATGCATATAAATCTCTGTAAATGCTTTCAAATCACTAGAAAGCATTTCAATGTCTTCATCCCAATCATAGTAGGGATATCAACGAGAAAATTTAAGTTCCTATTCAATTTGTTTTCATGACACATTCGAATTGCACTCCGTTTCCAAAGTAAAATGACACCAAGATCACATTTGTAGGTCAAGCGGTTCCGGAGATATTAAAGATTTTGTCCGAAAAAATCGGCGCTTTTTGAGTTACAAATAGGGTTAAATTAGAGAAAATGTAAATATAAGGAATTTACTGGCGTGTAAAAATGACAAACAAACTAAGAAACTTATTTCTTTTGTATATTTTGCTTCTGCAAGTGCCTGAGAGTAGCTAAGCGTCCAAAAAAATCCCATGTCTCACTTCGTATTGAAAATATCCGCCCAAATTTGAGGTCATTTGTACAATTTCAACAAATGGACCCGTTTGACAAGCTGTTACAGATATACAACGGGAGTAGGATGAAGAAACACACTCAGCACAGCCACTTACGTTAAACCAGGAAATCCCAACTTTCCTGGTTAAACCAATATAGGTACGGGAAACAATGGCAATTACATTAAGTATACTTACTCCCGTAATCTTTAAAAAGTGTTTATATCTACAATATTGGAATGATTTTTAATGGATAAATGACATGAAAGAGTGGTGCATGTGAGTAACAGTATGATATTGAACCAAAGTCACAATTATTTTGACTTTTACCATCCAAAAAGACGAAAGAAAGAGTCGTCGTGTTTTGCAATGTCCAGCCAGCTTTGTGCCGGGAGATGCCGGGTATACAGCTCCAAGGGTTATCCCCATTGATGGCGGGGATTTATAAAACACGTCGGAGTATGGGGTTTGGACTGGGGTTCGGAGGACATTTCGCGATTTCGCGAAGTGATTCATACGTTGTTGGAAGTTAAAACATGTACCATTTTGATCACGAATATCTACCGGGTGCAATTATGCAGGAAACTTTTTCGGAGACGTCTTGTGTCATCCAAGAATTGCAAAAGTATTGGGAGATCTCCGACTGGAGTGGTGGTCTGGGGTTTCAAACGACTGCTGTGAAGTACAAGAGGTGGTTTTTAAAAAGTTTCCTTCTTAAATGGAACAATGGATCAATCTCCTTTAAAATAGTAGTTTACATTTTGCCTAAAAGGGAGTGAATCACTTCGCGAAGTTCCATTTTTGTACAACGCGCTATACCGCAGAACAGGGCTTAATTTGAGTTCACACGGCAACCTCTGGTCCATTTTCACACGGAGCTGCTCATTTACGAAAACATACGAACATTCAATCAACTATAATATACTTGTTTTATGATTGAAAACTAAAAAGAACCCCCCTCAATATTTAAAAAAACTAAATTTTTTCAATAGGTACATTTTTAATTACATTATTGAACCCGTCATTTAGGAGTCTAAAGTTAAGGTACTTGAACAAAAATTTCAACCCAGCACGGATTTTTCTACACTAATTGACATCCCTAATCATAGTGTCACATTTGACCTTGTAGTTGACTTAGACATTGTTAGATGATTTTGTAGCATATAGTTGCAGAGGGGAGCTCATAGACTTGGGATGTTCTTGTAATGGCTGTTTAAATATAGCAACTATATACTATAACAAGTATCTAACAATGTCTAAACAAGTCAACTACACGGTCAAATGTGACAATATGATTAGGATATTGACATGGAAATGCTATTTTAGTGATGTGAAAGCATTTTCAGAATTTTGTATGCATTTATATTTTATAAATATAATTAACTGAAGGGATATTGGAGTTGGGATGTTCTTATTCTGGCGTATTCAATTACATCATGCTAATTGGTACAGGCTGCACAAATTTAGAGAGTTATAGGCTACATAACATTTCTACTTAAATTTCCCTTTGCAATTTATATACTTGGTAATAGAATTGATCAAACTGCATGAACAAATGATGGTTTCATGAAAATATCCCGGGGGGGGGGGCACTTAGTGAAAAGGTGGGTGTACGGACGCGCGGCCGAGAACGGTTGCATTTTTAACCTCCCAGGTTTACCAAAGGCCCCTCAAAAATGTGAAAAATGGTTTACATAACGGTTGCATTTTTCAAAAATGACCTTTTTTTGACCAATTTTTCCTTTGGTTTACATATCGGTTGCCAAATTGGGCTTTTGAAGTGCAATTTACATTGTAAAATTGCATTGAATGGTCTAAATAACGGTTGTTAAAGTCAAATTGGTTTACATATGGGTAGCATTTTTTTGCTTCCTCAGGTTAACAAAACGGGTGGTAGTCGAAAACTCCGGCCGCGCGTCCGTACCCAACCGAAATCTGAGTACCCCCCGGGGAAAATATTGTAGATAGCAAAAGAAGAACTGAAAGATTGAACCAAAATTAAGGTTTGTTTATAGGATCTGTGAGTATAGAAATGCTTAAGAAAGTTTTGACGGAATGTTCCACATAGGGCCACACCATAGTCAGCCTTCAAACAAAATTTTCGCTATCAAACATTTTGTTGTGACAAACTATGGGAGGCCATATGTAAAAAAGTGTCAACAAGAGAAAGGTGTATAAAAAATTGTCAAAGGTGTCTATTACAATGGACAGGGTGTCTAAAATACCCAAAAGGGTGTGTAAAACCCATATTGGTGTCTAAACCCAAAATTGATATATGACCCAAAACGGCGTGTGGAATCAAGAATGGTGTCTAAAACCAACAACACATATGGCTGCCCATAGTTTAACGTCACGAAAAAATGTTTGAAGGCCGACTATGGTTTGGCCCATACAGTTTTAGAATTTACAAGGGTGTTAATTTTAGAATTTTCAAAAGTATTAATTTCATGGAAATACTTGAGTTAATACATATAGTACTATTAATAATGGGACAATGTCTCCTCCCAAACGTAAAAAATCCTTTCTCAGTCAAGATTTGCGGGCATCACTGAAGAAAATTTGAAAAGAATCGAGTAAAATAGGCTAACATAAGTCTCCAAACTTGTATTCCAATCATATGTACCCACTTCTCCTGGTTGTTATTTCTGGATAACGTGACTTATTTGCAACTAAGTTTAATCAAAAGTGATTTTAGGTCTCAATCTCAAAAATTATATTTTAAGCTTTAAAATGATACCTTGCTTTTGGATATTGGATGTTCGATTGCAAAGTTACATCAAAATTGGTAAAAGGTATCGGGCTGATTTGGAACACTATAGTTTGGAAAAATCAAGTTTTAAAGTTTTTGAACTGAGTAAAACTTGAATGGAGAAAGGATTTTTATCTTGGTTTTTAACACATTTTCCTTATGTTTTGAATATATTTTGAAACCCACCTTTTCCCTCAGGTATAGTTTTTTCGTTTCTGCTTTTTAACTTTAAACGTTTTTGTTGTGCCCTGATAAGATAATAATGATGGGTTTTAATTATATTTGCAAATATTTTGTTACTTGTGTGTTTGTAACTTAAGATATGCTTTGTAAGCTCCTGAGGTTTCCCACCTTTGGGGTCGGCTGCTGGTGTCCGCCTGCGGTCCTACTTTAAGCACCTATGTAATGTTGTATTTAATTATGTAATTTTTATCTTTTAATGTAAGTTTATATGTTTTTAATATGTAAGGCGCCTTGATCTTTTGGAAGGGCGCCTAATAAATACCTTTTATCATATCATATCATATCAATATTGGAACCTGGTTAATATGATAGAATACACTTCAAAGGTAATGTTTCTGATGAAATTAGAAATTTGACCTTAAGACATGATTTTGACTACGCTCAGCTTCAAAGGCCTGTATCTCGTAATTTAGACAAAAAAATTTAAGGCATGCAGTTTTTATCTCTATCAAACAAAAACAAAAATGGATGAGACAAATAACAACAAAATGGCGACTGTAGGTTTGATTGTTCACCTCAAGAATATTATAAAATGTGATCCGTCAAATCGAAGGGAACCTTAAGGGCTCCAAAATGAAAATTGATTTTTTGGTCTCATCTGAAAGATTATATTGTAAGCTTTAAAATGACACCTTACTTTTGGTTATTGGATGTCCGATTGCAATGCTACTTCCAAATTCGTAAAAGGCATGTGGCTGATTCAGAAAACCATAGTTCTGAGAAAATCGAGTTTAAAGTTTCTGTACTGGTAAAACTTGAATGGAGATAGGATTTTTATCTCGATTTTTAAACATTTATCTTATGTTTTGGATGTTGGAACCTGATTGATATGATAGAATACACTTTTATGATGAAATTAGAAATTCGACTTTAGACGTGATTTTTGACTAAGCTCAGCTTCAATGACCCGTATCTTGTAATTTACTATGCCGACCTTAAGGTACCTTTAGATATGACGAGGCACAAACATTTATTTCATAATTTGAAATTATTTAGAGGTGCATTATCAAGGCTATGATTGCCATTTTGAAGAATAAAGTCTGTGGCCAGGTTGCAGCCGGTCGCACAAAGTTGTAGTCTAATTGTGCTCCAACGCCTACATCACAGGTATACCGTTTCTTACAGTATTTTACTTATAATTATGATCACAGGTTTATCTTGTTTTTCCTCCACATTAAAATAATTTGCCATGGTCCTGATTAAGCAATTGTTTACATTTTAGTAACTCTTTAAGGCCCAGTCCAGACTCCACTATCGTATAGAATATTTTGCTTAGAATATTCTATGCTGACGACAAAATGACGTAGGTCAAATAATCAAACTGTGTGTTTTATTTGATGACCTATGTCATTTTGTTGTCAGCATAGAATATTCTAAGCAAAATATTCTATAGAATATTCTCAGCAAAATATTTTATACGATAAAATATTTTATACGATAGTAGAGTCTGGACCGGGCCTAAGCATAACCCTATAACTCATGAATCACCCTAACATTTAATCCTGACCTAGCTTGTATTGTAAAACCAAAAGCTAACCCTATTGGACGATCCTAGCCATACCAATGGTGCTATAAAGTAAAAAATATCAACATTTTCTTTTCAATGCTTGGCAAATTTTAATCCTATTTCTTTGCCTCTGTATATGTTCTAAATACCATGGGCAGTATTGTTAGTCAGAAAGCAACTCTAATTATGAAGCCTGCAAGTTCAAATATTGTTACAATAATTTTATTATGTCATTTCTCTCTAGTGTTTATTGTGACCTATAGCTCTGGGATAGTAACAGCAAACCTGAAACTAGGCTTCCTCTTAATCTTGATAATGTGCATAAAATTGAAGAGTTGTTCAGCTTACTATGCTAATCAAGGATTACGATTGACTTGGTTTGTTATGGTGCATTTGCACTGTGACGACTTATTTCGACGGAGGGTAACGTATTTGCAACTAAAAGTTGTAACTGAAAGCGACTGATAGTAACGATAGTGTGTGTGGCTAGTAGCATGTGTGAGCGTTAACTGACTTTAACTAACAATGACGGGCGCAAAATTCAAAATTGCAATAAGCAGTGTAAATGCACCTTAAGAGATATTAATTGCAGTTTGCAAATGCGCTGCGGAAGTGACACATAAATTATGAACATCAGTCGTTTTGAAAGACGCTTTGAGCCACTGGTTCCAAACAAACCAGGTGGGCATTTTACTCGTTTAGTTTATGGATAATTAATTCTATTGTGTATTAAGCTCAATTCATACTCTGCCTCCAAACAAAATTTTTCGTACCAAACATTTGGTCGTGACGTAAAAATGACGAGTGACTCCAAACAAAACAACTTCAATACCGAGTTCAGACCAAACAAAATTTCGCGCTAGATTGCACATGTTATTTAATTGCCATATACATTGGACCAAATGTTTGCTACCCGTTCATAGTTTAAATTCGATGGCAAATATTTGGTGACGTCACGACCAAATGTTTGGTAGGAAAAATTTTGTTTGGAGGCCGAGTATGAATTGAGCTTTACTCTTGAACCCAAATGATAAAGTTAGCATTCTCACGCTTGGATGTTTTTAAGGTTTGATAATAGTCCAGGAGGTGATCCCTGTTATTACATTTGCAGGTTGAGAGGAAAACATGCACCTTTGCAAGGCTCTGAAGGACAGAGAAAGAATTCTTTAGGCTAATAATAGTCTAGGATAACCCAAGAAAGCCTCTTTTATGAAGTATATTTTGATTGGGGTCCAAGATATTTCTTAATTTGGTTTTTGTATAGGTTTCTTGTGTTTTGTCTTTGTTTCTGTTATATTATTTAAGTTTGTTTAAATTTAAGGGTTGTGATTACCTCTGGCCTTTCTGGCCTTTTTATCACATCCCCCATAATTTGTGTTGTATTTAAATGTCTTTTTACTATTTTAATTTGTACATATTATGGAAAATAAAACTGTTTGAACTGAACTGAACTAATCAGTTTTAGATGCAGGAGGAAGACCAGAATATACCAGGAAAAGCATCTTTATAAATGCACATACCATGTTTTTACTTTGTGGATCAGAGTATTTGTTAATTTGCTAATGATGACATCCAAAACTATAGAGTGGTTCCCTTCCCCTAAGCAACAGGTGAACTCACAGGTGTATCTTTGCCATGAATTATGAACATATCGCCATGGGAAATTATACCTCGAAAATATTGATTTTATCAAACAAAATATGACTGCTTAAAATGCACATAGAATTTTTATGTAATAGCACACTTATGAAAAGCACATTACACAATGTCACCGTTTGCTGTACATGATGAAAATGCTTAAAATGACAAAGTCATACACTTATGTTTAAGTGAAGAGTATTGAGATGTTTCTTGCTCTTAAAGAAGCTTGGTCCAATTTATCAAATTTTAGATTTCAATGGCATATGAAAGATGACACTAAAAAAGCCTAAATTTCAATTTTCAGCTGAATCTGTCAAACTGTTTTGATTTTATGGAAAATATTGTATCTCAAAAGCTGCCTATATATTACTATGTAAATTTAATTATGATTACCATAATTAGACGCATTTTCATATATATCTCCAAAACGAAACATAACTCAGCCGTGAAATTTCACAAGGGTTATGAGAAAAAATATTAGCAAAATTTTGGTACCAAAATCTCAAAAAGTTTGAAAAAAATTGAAGCAGTCAGAGGTTTCCTTTACTAGTTTCTACACTAACAGGTATTGAGATAAATGTTATATACTAATATTCAAGGTCATTCTTTTTCATCTTCCATAAGGACATAAGTTTAATGTTTTCTGGCGGCATTCAGGATCATCCTTTTTCATCTTCTACATGAAAGTATAAAGGTTAATATTGTCTACTGGCATTGAAGGTCATCTACAGTTTACCAATTGATTTTGTTTCCAAGTTGATTTATCTTAAAGAAGTCTTTTTCAAGCAATAGGGCTAGAATTAATATAGTGCACCATTTTGACCGTGCCCACTTGTTTCATCTTGGCCTTAGTGTTCTCGTGTTCAAAGCAATCATTCATGAACACTATATGGCCTCTAATATTTGTGACCTGTTATATCGAAAGGTACCTTAAGGTCGGCATAGTAAATTAAAGCTGAGCATAGTCAAAAATCACTTCCAAGGTTGAATTTCTATTTTTATCAAAACATAAGAAAAATGTGTTAGAGCCAAGAAAAAATTCTCTCTACATTGAAGTTTTACTTAATACTAAAACTATAGAGTTGATTTTCTCAGAACTATAGTTTTCTGAATCAGCCCGATGCCTTTTACCAATTTGGATGTAGCTTTGCATCGAACATCCAATAACCAAAAGCAAGGTGCCATTTAAAAGCTTAAAATATAATCTTTCAGATGAGACTAAAAAATCAATTTTCATTTTGGGACCCTTAAGGTACCTTTCGATATGAAGGGTAACATTTATGCTTATGGCCTTGGAGTTAAATGTCTTTTTATAATTTCTTATAGAGGTAGATGTCCTTTGTAATTTTTTATTCGAACACTGTCTGGTAATTTCATACTTTATTAAAAGTCATATTATCCTGATTTTATTGTGTCCTGTAGTCACATTTGTATTAGCATTGCTTCAAATACAGTCTATTATGTGATGGCTATTACTTGATTTAAGGTTGTGTTAGTTGAATGGAGTCAAAACATTGGAGATGTATTTTTTACCTCTTTTTAATTAACATGCAATTTCTATCCTCTGTACACTTGTGCTCTAAAGTATTTCCGCACAATCAAAAATGTTCAAAAACCTTGTTTTTTATATTAAACAAGCTAGAATCATCAAAGATTCATACTAGTATAGGTAACGTATCTATTCAATATGAATTAATTGATGTTTCTTTTAATATTTGATCTTCCATTGCTATAAAAATGGCTGATTTCATGGACCATATACAAATACACCACAAGTACAAATCTCATTACTTTGTAACTAATCAATTTTTTATAACCTAATTATTACGTTGTAACAGGATAGAATATTTTCAGGTTGTAAGTTTGAAAGTAATGCGCAGAAATGTATATAAAACTCAATTTTTTATGTTCAGACGAACGTTAGTAATATGCATTACATGCCATATTTTCAAATGCAATGAATGCAATTCTGGAATAGTTACTTCGATAATTATACAATATAGATGCTATCCAAAAATGATGAAAATCGGATAAACGCCTTTGAGATATGGCTAAATAAAGGTTTTGTGCGGAAATTACTTTAGAGCGGCAGTGTATTTGTTGGTAGTGATATCTATTGAAAACTTGTAAATACATGATCTGAATTACAGGTACGTGTTCCGATTTACCTTTTCAACCCCCAACTTTCCCAAATCAAATTGGAGATTTTGATACCACTAAGGAAGCTCATATTTTTCTTATTATAACCCCTGCAATTTTGTTATACCTAAATTATGTTCCCTTATAAAGACAACTAATTAAAATAGTTGCAAATTCTTGAAAATTTAGTTTACCACATTAATATTGTGTAGTTTTCTAAGGGTAGCAGTCATACATGTTTTTGATTGTTAAGTTAAATTGGCCCAAGCTATGCAAATTAATATCAGATTTGCAATAAGAACTACATATATACATTTTGAGATCAGATTGGCTCACTTACATTTTGACCATCAATCTTTCATATGTGACCTTCGATATAACCATGTGCAATTAGGCTCTCTATTGTTAGACCTATGCAGCTGCAGGAAATCATTTTGGTTTGTTATTAGCTCAGTGTGCACATCTATGTGTGCTTAGATTATATTCTCCATTACAGCTTCCCAATATTAGGGCAATTGATATGAAATATCTTGCTCAAAGACACAATCTAGTGGTCATATGAGGCGCAAAGCCACAGACTTTCAATCCATAGTCCTTCAATTTTCAAGTGGATCACACATGTGACTCTTGATCTGTATTATAAGATTTATGATGACTCACCCGAAAAGGGGGACTTTGCGACAAAACACTTTTCGAAAAACTGATGAAAATAGGCAGCAAAATATAAAGAAAATAATAAGACTTTCCAGCAAATTTTCTGTTGTAAAATTTGATCGCCTTGATCAATTTCAACAAGTAAGGTGTCATTTTAAAGCTTAGAAAATGCTATAACAGATGAAATGATAAAATCAAAATTGATATCATTTGCAAAGTCCCCCCTTTCGGGGTGAGCCATCACAAATATAAATTCTAAAGAAAATTATGTTTTCTGCTTTTCCACTTAAAATAATATTGGTTTTACTTTTCATGAAGCTTGAATGATAAATAGTTTTTAGACTATATGGTTTTTATTTCACATTTAGATGAAAAGAACCCCTAACTTGCTCTAATCAGCTGGTATTCTCTTTGAGTAACTGCACTACCCATCCCGGGAAAGGGAGTACAATCATTCTAAACAGATGCACATATGTTGATATATGTCATGTTTTCATGTTTTATAATATTCCTTAAAGACCTGAAATAGCATTTTACATCATTATTTCCCAAATGTTTTTATATACATGAAAAAGTAAAAGAAGTTATATTCATTAACCAGCTTCAAATTTTCTATAAAATCTGATATCTACAGTGCAATAATTGCATTCTTATGATATTCACAACCTAAATGGGGTCCTTGCCTTTGAGAACAATTATATACCAAGCCCTTTTCTTCTGTTAATCGCAGATGGTGTATGAGCAGTGGCGTAGCCAGACCTTTCTCCAGGGGTGGGCAAACCACCCAAGATTTCTCCAATGGATTTTATCGAGCGACTTTACAGGGGTTTCAAAGGGCCGACTCGGCTGGGTTTTTCAAGAAAAAACACCAAATATTGTGCTTTATGAAGTTTTCAGCCTAATTTTTAGCAATTTTCAGCTTTAATTGTCGTAAAACAGCAATTTCCTGCCCCCTTTATTTTTCTCCCAGGTCTTCAAAATTTCTCCAAAAAATTTCCGAGGTGGGCATTTCGCCCACCTTGCCCACCCCTGGCTACGCCACTGTGTATGAGTCGCATTGGATGAGGCGCACCTCTGGTTTGCATCGAGACAAACAATTTCAATCTTAAGTCTGCTGAAAAGGCATTGTTACCATGGAGTGATATCACACAACACTCACTCACCCACAAGTTGCTGTAGCAGAGAGGTGGTTTTGTGAGTGAGCAGAATTGTAAGGAGCATACATAACCTAAAGCTTCACTCACTTACACACAATATTGACTAGCTTGGGTAACTGTGTCACTGTCTTGCCGTGTTTCCTTGCTCACACATTCATTCGCAAGACGTTTGATCACTGAGTACTTCTGATTTGTGTCTGTCTGCATTGAAAGTTTAGGAGGATATTTTCAAGTTCAAATATGCATTTGTTTCTTGGACATAAAGATTCTGATCCAGCAGCTGCTGCTTTGAGGTATAGACGACCGAGTACATCGGCAAATCCCGTTGTAGACAAGTCTCTTGTGGAGGCTCAGTTTGAGGATGATAGTAATTCTTGGATTCAGCAGGCAAGGTGGGTTATAAATGGACTTGTTTTGTGTGTCATAAATTTCTTATCAGTTTTAATTTCATATATTGACTTTTTTATACATAATTATCATGTGAATGAGGAATTAGGAAATAATCTTTCTGGATGTTAAAAATTGATATATTTTCTTATCATTTGTTTGATAACTTATTTATCTTAATATGTTTTGGTTTCAAGAAATGTAGGTACTTGATTGTTTATACTTTATATATATTGTAAATGCTGTCATTGTAACTAAGCTTGGGATCGTTGATTCGTTTAAATGAGAGAAACCAGATAATAAACATTTGAAAAATACCATTTTTTGTGTGGTTAAGTTCAGATTTTCACTAAATTTCACTGTTCTCATTTCACAGAATAGCTTGATATTTGAGTTCATTTACATTCATTGTATGTAAATATAGTTACTACTATTTACAGACAGAACATGTTTATCTTAAATATATAATGCTAAAACATCAATGTTATAGTGAGCTTATTTCAGTTTAATTATTTATTTTGGGGTTATTTTTCCCCATGATGCATTGTCACTTTTTTCCCTTGGAGATATGATCATGATAACACTATAAAAATTCTTGCAAAAAATAATTTGTTTGGCCATCACAGGTGTAGAAATAAGATATTTATTTGTTTTGAAACTAGAAACGCTGTTTAACCACCTTTTTTTTTCTGCGGAGTAAAGAATTGCAATTTTCTCCAATATTCCAGAAAACCACAGAAAACTACTTGCAGATTATATTACTTAAAACATGTTCTATCATTTCATGTAAAAAAATATGGTAAAAAATGTAATTGGAAGAATCTAGGTCAGGCCCTTTCATTTTCTGCAACGATAATTAATAATGAAAGAAAATCTAAATATTTTGTCATATAGAAGTTGAATTTGGCAATGAAACTTTGCATGCTTCCATTATTACTACTAACACTTTAAATGATGTAAAATTCCTGAAATGTCTGGAAAAAGGTTTGGGATGATGCTCAAGTTGTCCACTGTCCCTGGTAAAGAATTTCAATTTTCTCCAATATTCTACAATATCACAGAAAACTTCTGGCAGATTATATTTCTATAAATATATTGACTCATTTCATGTAAAAAAATTATAGGATGTTTTGTGGGTTTTTTTCATTTCTTTCCATGATCTCAGCAGATAAACAAAGATGTAAAATTGCAATATTTTGATCTGAAGATGGTAGAATACTATCTACCACTTAATCTGCTCATGCATGACATGTACCACCATTTCCTCTTACATTCAATGGAGGATTATCAATTAAGGCAGCTTATTAAGAACTCTTGGGAAAGTTAATTCCCAATTGTGCCCAAATGAAAAGCATTTCTTAAAGATTTGCATAAAATGGTGAAACAAGGCAATGAAAGTGAATCAAGTTCTTATTGGTTTCCCACTAGTTATAATATCATTGGACGTATTAGTAATATAATGAAATTTTGTCATTTAAATATGTTGTTAAAGCAGATTTTTTGTATCCATAAACGTAAAAGAAAACGGAGTTGTTCTGAAAAGATTTCATGCTCTTACTCAATTATTTGTTTGTGTGCATGCTGTAAACTGACTTTGGAAATTTAAAGCATCTTTCCAAAGGTATGTATGGTACACATGGGGGTATGATTTGCATTTCTTTCAGACCAAATCTTGACTCAAATTTAAAACTTGCTGAAATTGGGTTTTTGACCGATTCACAATCCTTATGCATACTTCAAACCACCAGCAAAGTTTCATTTAAAAAAAAATGATTAGAAATATGAAATATATATATATATATATATGAATATTTTGAGGACAATTAATTGGAAATATATGTCTTTGAACAGGCTTACTCAGTAATACATTGTACTGACTGACTACCTTTGACAGACCATATCTTGACTTATGCAATTGAATGGAGTTATAAGGATTAAAATTGAGGAGTCATTTTAATCCTTATAACATAATAGGGTTTTTGAAAAAAATTGAAAATGGCGAGAGGCTGCATTGACAGCTGGTTTGGGTTGGACGGCCTCATAGTTGGTAACTCGAAAGAACCAGGCCTTATTTGTAACATTTTGATAGGCCACTTTTTTTTTTTGGCTTGTACCTCAGTAATCTGGCTGATTACACAGAAAATGAAATTTTTGACTTTAAGCAAAAAAATCTGTTTTTTTATTTGACCCTATGAGTAGGTTTTTCAGTCATATGCTTGTTATTTGGTAAGTATTTCACAAACAGAAATTGTGACAAAAAATTAGCAATTAATTTAATTTTTAACCACCTACGCTGTATTGAACTTTATTCTTTATTGTTAACTGCAAACTTGTTTATAGAATGTGCTAGGTTCTGAAGCCATTTAAAAGTAAAATTGTTCACTCTATTGGTCGCAAACATTACTCTGAAATCACTCATCTTAGGATTAGTCTCAGAAGTCATGTAGTGAGGTGAATCCGGGGTGAATCGATGAAAATTGAAAAAGTTGCAGACATTGCGTTAGAAATGAGCATAAAGTGTTAGCCCATTTCCTTTACTTCAATATTCTGTAATTCAATTCTGAAGTTGTAGGTGTATGTTTCCTGTATTCTCCATCAATAACTGCACTCATAATAGAAGTGACATTGTGCTTTATATTCAACTCCTATATTGACAGCACCTCATTTAATAGCTCATATATAGTATTTATTTTATATGTTCAACAACAAAAACAAAAATATAATCATTTATCTCAGTTCAGTTTATTTAAATTTCTTTCCAACAAAATGATAAAATAAAAGAAATGCAATATTTATTGACAAGCTGGCTGGCCAAAAGGAAGAAAGCTCTACCGCAGGATGCGCAAGGATGTGCTTAACATGTCAGAGGGGAGTACAATGTGTAAAGTGACTGACTGACTGGAGCAGACAGATTATTGCAATAAGAGGCCAGGCATATATCAACAATTTTTTTTTAATGAAGTTATTTTTCAAAATTGGTATACAGATTTTTAATTATCCTGGATTTATAATTAAGAAAAAGATGGATATTAAACGGAATGTATGAGCTTTCTGAAAGTATACTTTACAGGATCGTATAAACAAGAAAAAAATACAATTAAAACTACAACTACATTATCAAAATATCTTTCCACAAATAGTAAACTACAGAACTTATCTTAAATAATTCCAGATGTTAGAAATCTTATACAGTCTGTTTAATATCTGTCTCTTTTGTGTATTATCTGATTCTTCTTAATTGCTGTTTGGTAAGTTTGTTTAAGCCTTCAAAGTTATTATTTATTTCTTTTCTTTATTATATTTTCTAGACATTAAGCTTATGTTGTTATCCTCCCCACATTAAGTTGGCTTACTTTGTATTTCTTTAATCATATAACTAGTTTTAGCAAGTTATTAGTTTTAAGTAGTCACTTAATTCTGGTTTAATTCTTAATTTCTTGAAAGATTAGTAAATTATCTTTAAAACAATACCAGAATTATTACAATGCATCACATTATTGAAAAGAAACAACAAAGGTAATGCAAAAATCATTCTTAATGTAACAAATCCAACTTTTTGGGTGCTCACATTAAAAAGCATGACCCTGTGTATGAATGAGGTTTGATAATATAATTTTAGTTTACTACCAAAAATGAATCCCTAGTTTTTCTTTCGACCTTGGTGCCTGTTTGATTTAAAGCTTTCTTAAGTACCTTATGGCCTCAGATGCTATGCTCATGGACATGTAATATCTGCCCTTTCTAGCACTGTCTGGCATGGTCACTATTGAAAGTCTTGTGCTCTTTGATTTTATTGTGTATTTTAATCATATTTGTAATAATATTTTATAACAGTATACAAATATATACTGACTTGAAGATCTCTGGTTAAAACTATGAGCCTGAAGTTATTTTACTGAGGGGTGCAGCCCCGAAGTAAAATAGCATAATTTTAGTCACTGAAGGACCATAGTTTTAATCCAGAGATCTGAAAAAGTCAGTATATATTTGTTTTATATACTGCTTTAATAAATTTCACGTGATTTTTACTTGCCCATTTTAAAATGTTGTAATTCATGTTCACAAATCACAAAACGTCGACTAGCGCTAAGAACGCTTGCGCACATCGGATTTTGATGACGTCAGCCGTAAATAGTCTTTTCAGACCCGTAAATAGTTCATTAGAGCCGTAAATAGTCTTTTTCAAAAAGAACTATTTACGGCTTTTCTCAAGGTGGTTCAAACTATTTTAAATCATGTGATCGTGTTTAAACCAATCAACTCTCTTAAATTTATTTATGTAGTATATAATATATTATGTAATGGGTGTAATTTCAGGTCGAGTTAGTTAAGTGAAGTTAATATTTTGCTATTCAAATTCATCGTGCAGTTTTATCTTTTTTCGTCTACTAAATCATTATAATATTTCATAAGACTTGTAGGCTAATAAGAGGTTTTTTGGTGGTTCTTTTCTTAATTGACCATTTTTGTAATCTTAGGAATGGTTATGTGCCAGAAGAAACAGCACAAATATCTTTGTTAGTTTAATAAGTAAGATGCCAGACATAAACTTATAATGGCTATTTCATGTTGCTATTCATATTTAGATTAATGGTTATTATACAGTATGGTTTTTATTTTACATTGCATGCAAAGAATCCCTAACTTCCTCTAGACAGCCGGTATTCTCTTTGATAAACTGTACTAACCATCTCGGGGAAAGGGAGTGCAAAACATTTTATATGTACACGTGTTAATATATGTCATATTTAAGAACGTTTTTTGAATACCTTAAATCTCCTTACCATTATACATGTACATCAAAATTATGTTTTCTTCAGAAAAAACAATCATTTATTAAGTTTTAATTGACGTATTTCAGATGTTATAAATTAACCTAGAGTGTCATATTACTAACAAATTTACTCTAAATACTCATAGCTACAATGCCAAAATTCTGCTTATAACGTTCTATACCTGACTTGGGTCCCTGCCTGTTCTTTAAATTGAGAAAAATACACTGCAACATTTTCTTATGTCTACCACAGATGGTGTGTGTCACATGTGATGAGCCCCTTGGTTTGTAATAGAAAAAAAAATGTAGTAAGACAAACAATTTCAATCGTAAGTCTGCTGAAAAGGCATTGTTACCATGGAGTGATATCACACAACACTCACTCACCCACAAGTTGCTGTAGCAGAGAGCTGGTTTTGTGAGTGAGCAGAATTGTAAGGAGCACACATAACCTAAAGCTTCACTCACTTACACACAATATTGACTAGCTTGGGTAACTGTGTCACTGTCTTGCCGCGTTTCATTGCTTGCACATTCATCCGCAAGACGTTTGATCACCGAGTACTTCTTATTTGTTGATGTCTGCATTGAAAGTTTAGGAGGATATTTTCGAGTTCAAATATGCATTTGTTTCTTGGACATAAAGATTCTGATCCAGCAGCTGCAGCTTTGAGGTATAGACGACCGAGTACATCAGCAAATCCTGTTGTAGACGATTCTCTTGTGGAGGCTCAGTTTGAGGATGATAGTAATTCCTGGATTCAGCAGGCAAGGTGGGTTATAAATGGACTTTGTAGATAAATTTCTGATTGAATATCTTATTGTGGCTTTGTATGTATCATCGTTATTTAAATGAGGAATAAAGGAAACGGTCTTTCTTTCATGTTGAAAGATTGTTTACTTGTCATTTTATGGTTACCTTATTTTGTTTTGATATTGTTTTAGGCTGGATGCAGACTCCTCAATCGTATAGAATATTTTGCTTAGAATATTCTATGCTGACGACAAAATGACGTAGTGACCGAATAAAACACACAGTTTTATTCCATAACCTACGTCATTTTGTCGTCAGCAAAGAATATTCTAAGCAAAATATTCTATACGATAGAGGAGTCTGCACCGGGCCTTAAGCTTCCAAAAATATTTTAGTCTTGATAGTTGGCAGATCATATTAATTTTCAACTGGATAATTGTAATCCGTCTTCACCGCAGATCAACTTTCATTCCAGTAATCTGTCTTGTTGTTTAAGGCATCTACCATGTGATCATAATCATAGAACAGAAATGTATTCATGGAGAGGTATTAGAATTGTGTTTTATGTTCAGGGTGTCCAAATATTAACTGTAAGGTTTTAAATGTTAATAACTTTAAAACCAAGATTCACATTGTAACTCTAGACATATATATATATTGATAAAGAAGACTTTTAGAATTATTTTGGTACCAAACATTATGCAATCAGTAACCTCTTTAAGATAACAAGATAGTCTGAAAGTTCAGAGTGTTTGAATCACTGTACCATTCACACGTCTGTTAATTCACCACCACGACACAACGCCTCATACGGCAAGAAAATGTTTAAAAAAAATATTAAAAAAATAGGTAATTGCACTATGTTTGGTACCAAAATAACTCAAGTCGCCTCTATCAATACATATGTCTGTAGTTGCTATGAGAATCCTGGTTTTGAAGTTATTAACATTTAGAAAATGTGCAGTTAATTTTTGGACACCCTGTATATTCCTGTTACAGATTTAAAAAAAAAGATATCCATACGTAATTGGTTATGGGTCATTTATTATTTCATTTCAATATTGTTTAGAATATGTAAGTTTTCTTCGTGTACCAAACTTGTAATTATTACAAATTTGGCAACTTTGAAACTTTAATTAATATCAGAAAAGTGATCAAGTTGGACACTGCACAAGCTTGATTGGATTTTTACACCTTTAGATATCTTGTGTTAGATAGTGTAGGTTCTACTTGAAATTTGTAGTGCCTTAGAGATGTGGTGAGTTGTTGAAAAAATTTATAAAGTTGTGAAATTTTGTCAAATGAACCATTAAAGGTTTAAAATGATTATGTTGATTCAGCATATTTCTAATTGCAAAAATGATAATCTTTAAGAAAACATATTTGAATCCCCATCCAAAAATATTTTTCATTCTGTGCTCTCGTTCTTTTATTTGTTAACATACATGCTGCAAGGTGACCTTGGAAATGAATTGGAACGGCATATTGCAAAAGTATGAGGCACGCATATGGGTATTGGTTGACTTTCTTTTCAAGATCAAGTCTTAACTCAAACAAAAATGTGATGGCTCACCCCGAAAGGGGGGACTTTGCAGATGATATCAATTTTGATTTTATCATTTCACCTGTTGCAGCATTTTCTAAGCTTTAAAATGACACCTTATTTGTTGAAATTGATCATGGTGATCAAATTTTACAACAGAAAATCTGCTGGAAATTCTTATTTCCTTTATTTTTTACTGCCTATTTTCAACTGTTTCTTGGAAAGTGTTCTGTCGCAAAGTCCCCCTTTCCGGGGTGAGTCATCACAAATGAACAAATAAAGTGGAAAGTAATGAAATTGTTGATATGTTCTGTACATCCAGTAATCTTCCTAATGCATTGAATATTTGAAATTTCTTATTGTGCAAACTTGTACTTACCTGTCAGCTGTCATTTGGATCTAAAATTCACAGGCTTTGGATGTAAAATTTCCTGATCAAACTTAATCAAACAGTACAGATTGAGAATAATCAAGGAAAGTGATTAACAAGTTTTCACTGATGGAGCGGTGGGGTGATAAATGCTATGATAGCAGGTAATTTCAGACATTTTAAAAATGGTCGCCATTGTTGTTGGGACTGTGCCTCACAATTATTAATAATCACATAGCTTGAGGATCGATTAGCATTAAATGACTGGAGTAGATTCATGGCGAAGCGATTAATATTTATTGTCCTTATACGAGACCTAACACAAGAAATATGCATACAGTGTTAGCTCATTTTGTTGACTTCAATATTATGTAATTCAATTCAAAACTTGTGGGTTTACATTACTTGTTGTTCGCAATCTATTTTTATTACTTTGCATTCGTAATGAGGACACTGTGTAGTAGATTTCACCTCTGTATAATGTCAGCACCACATAAACCCAGCAGATATTTATTTCATTTCAGTTTATATTCCTTAATTGACTAACAAAACAATAATACAGTAAATACATAGACAAATTGAGTGAAGATTATTTAGGATGGGTTTACACTGTGATGACTTGTTGTTGGCGGAAGGTAACGGACTTGAAAATGAAACCAAGATTTGCTGACGGATGGTAATGACCTTCAACAACACCTTGACGACATGTGATGTCTGGTAGCAACCATGGCTGACGTAAAGGACTGAAGATTGCGTTGGCCAATGAAATCTGAACGTTTTTTTTAATATTGTGATGACAAAATTAGTTGTGATGTCCTGCAGATGTCATTGCTCACTGCAACCCTATTTAATCCATAGTTACTTTTTGTTGTGGAGAAAAATTAAATCACGCATAAGAAATCAATGTTACTTCCCTTATGCTTCTTTAACTACAAACTACTGTTGTTTTCAATATATTTTTGAAAGTCTGTCCATTATTGTAAACTTATGTTCAATGATCATTTGCATATTCAATTCAAGTATTTTGGCAAAGAAAGCCACTTTCAAGAGAATATGGACATCAGCCACCAATACTAAAAAGAATGTGTTGTTAAGATTCCTGTTATCAGAATATTTTTTAAAATTTGACATAAAGTTGATTATCTCAACTAGGTATGATTGATTATTTAAATTCATTTGGAAAATTGGGATAGAAAAACTGTTATTTGACGAGTTCAGCATCATTGCCAAACTTTTTTCCAAACATTTTTAGATTTTTGAAGTGCTAGCAATGATAATGACAGCAAACTTTCAATTTCAAATTGAAATTTTCTTTCACTTCAAAATGCCACTGACGACATGAAAAATAGTAGGAGTTTTGAAATTGTCTTTATCAGCACATTCAATGTAAAAATTGGATTTTTTTTCCTTATCTGCAATATATGAAGAAATAAAGAGAATTTTGAAGAACAAAACTATTTCTTAACAATAAGCATCAATACCTTAAGAATATGGCCTTATACCTTCGATTAGCATGCAAAATACAATTCTAATTTTCTTAAGGCTTTTAACCAAATTATTAAAATATTTGGTAGATAAGTGTTCAAGAGCAAATCATCTGCAGATGAAATTAAAAATTTTGTCCAATGTATTTTCAACATGTACGGTCAAGATAGCAAAGTGTAAAGTGACTGATGGCACAGACACAATATCGACTAAGACAGACAAATTACATTACTTTAGTTTGAAAGTAAGCGTAAATTGAATGTTAACCTGATTCTAAAAAACTTTGATACATAATATTTAAGATTCTGAGTTAAAGGGGCAATTCATGATCCACTTTTCAACCTCAAGGTCACCTCTATCAAATTTGAGTTTTTTAGCTTATAAGAATCCTCACCTGGTATATGTTACGATCCCCAAACCATTTTGTCATATATGGTTACGTTTTTGAGAAAAGTGAGAAAATGTGTCATTTTCTAATTATTGTCGGGGCCCCCGACAATAATTACAACACAGTAGCCTATGGGGATTTTCAAAAGCTTGTAACTTGGAAATGAAGGGTCGGAAACAAGTGAAATTTTCAGTATATATTTATGTTCCACTCTTCTTTTTAATTAGCTACAAAAGAAGCAAGGTTTTTGTCACATCAAAATCATGAATTGCACCTTTAATGTTTTTTGATTTAGATTCATGTATCTTAATTGGTCTGCAACTAAAGTACTCATCTATAAATTATAGGACCAGATGGAAAGTACATTTATAGTTAATGTTGTTTGTCTTTTATATGACATGCGATGAAAGACATCAGCAATGGCAGAATTGTTTTCACTGGGGCATGGAGAGGGCCAAAAACTGCCGGGATGAAAATATTTGTTTTTACTGGCAAGGAAATGGTTAAAATTGTTTTCATTTTGGAGGTCTGACAAAGGGAAGGATTGGAAGGTGGAGTCTTAAACAAAATACTTGATATATGTGACTCATCGTATCTAAAGGTACCAAAACCGATATTTTGGTCTCATCTGAAGGCCGAGATTTAAAATGACACCTTGCTTTTGGTTATTTGATGTTTGGTTGCAAAATTACATTCAAATTGGTAAAAGGCATCGGACTGATTTGGAAAACTATAGTTCTGAAAAAATTGGGTTTGAAAGTGTTTGTACTGAGTAAAATTTGGATGGGGAGAGGATTTTTATCTTTTTTGCAACATAAATTACGTATGGAACCTGATTATAATGATACAAAATACTTTAAATGTAACGTTTTTGATGAAATTAGATATTCGACCTTGCATGTGATTTTTTACTACGCTTAGCTTCAATGACCTGTATCACATTGCCGACCTTATTGATATGATGGGTCACATATACAGTAAAGTGATTTTATTTGACGAGGACAAAATTTAGGGAATTTCAAGTTATCAGCAATTTTTCTTGGATTTAATTTCACTAACTTACAACATTTTACATTATTTTCAATGCTAAATACAATTTTAGTGAGGGATTTATTAATTTAGCAAATTTGCTGTCTAGTAAAATTCAGACAAGTTTCATTTTTAGGGCACACTTCACAAATATTTTTTAAATGTTATAAAAACTTCTTTATATGTGGCACTATTATACCCACAGCAAATCAAACACAAACAATCAAAATGAAAGCAAAAACAAAACATTCAAAATACTTTCCTTAATACTTTAGTGATATTTTCTACAGTCTCCAGAAATGTTATGAATTTTATGTTATTTAAGATTTTGCATAATATTCTTTCAAATTGATTCATTCTATCTAGGCAATTCTGCAAGATATTTGTATATAATCAGAGGAAAATTATAAACATTAACAAAAATTGAATTGTTTTTACATCAATCTTTTATTTGACTGAAACTCTTGCACATAATTCTGTCAGGCATTTTGTAATTTCAGTAACTTAAGTTTCCAAGATGATTTTATACAATTAGAATAAATCAATGGCAAAGAGTATCGTTTCAGATTTTGAAAATAAAACAGATAGATTTTAAGACATTTTGTGCACGTATTTCACAAGTGAACTCCCAGGTGCATTTAGCATTCTTTGAAATAGAAACAAGTATTGGCCTCAGGAAAATACACCTCTGAAATAGTTATTTTAGATCTGTATAAATATTGTGATTTCCCATGCATACAGAGTTGTTGATAATTAGAGTTAATGAATAATTTGAAACAAATTATGCTGCCTTATTTCTGTCTCTTGGGATTATAATAAGAAGAAAGTCTTTATTTTTCATTTGAAGACACCAGTCTATTTTGGTTTTATCACAACATATGCATTATACACCAATAGCATTAGTAACACTGTAATTTGCTCTTTAAATTGTAATTTTGGAAATTCAAGAACGTCTGTTTTGCTTTTGTTGTGATCCTACTAAAATCTACTGTACAAATGTCAAAATTGATTAAAGGTTCGCTAAAACCATAGTGTCTTAAATATGTATTAGGCCTGGGACTTTTCGGGTAATATGCTACCTGGGTACCCGATTTATTTTTCGGTCGGGTACCCGGCGACCGTATTAATAATTGAGCATTTTCATTATTAGAACGGGAAGTTTGATGCCCGGGGGGGGCCACTTAGCTATAATGGTGTACACATGCGTGAACAAAGGTTTTCAAAATACCCCCTAAACACGTTTTTCGAGTAGCCTTTGAAAATGACCCCTAAACAAGGATTTCACGCCGTTATTCTTTTCATTTTACCCCCTTAACAAGTTTTTCTAAATAAACACCCCTTAAACAAGTTTAAACCCTATGCCCTGAATAAAGTATACAAAATTACCCCCAAACACTTTTCGGATTTTGAAAATATACCCCTTTTTGTTGAAAATCGGTGTTTTCTGACCCCTAAACACGAAACGTACGGACCGTGCCTCTTGACAAAAATACCCCCCTTTTCCGTGTTTTTTTGTTCACGCATGTGTACAACAGTATGGCTAAGTGGCCCCCCCCCCCGGGGTTTGATGGGTGTACTACGACCATGTGATATCTCAATTACTCCAAAAATTTGATTCTAAACCGATTGTGGTCATGATTTATCATGTTTACTTCGATCAGATGATGATGTTATCATAAATTGTTGAAACACAAAACATTCTTTGATTTTCATGTCCAGTTCGGGTAATCTGTCGGCAGATTTTGTACCTGGGTAATCTCACGACGGGCGGGTACCCGGGTTTTAGTCC
>JXSR01S027678.1:4828-17581 GCA_000969725.1 Ophiothrix spiculata | reverse complement strand
GGAGTACTTCATTTTTATTTTATTTTATTTTATTTCATATTTAATCTACTTAATTTTCTTTATTTCATTGTATAGATGAATAAAATTAAAATGAACAAAGTGAGGGCTTTCTTTCTTTCTTTCTTTTTCTTCTTCCTTGTCATTCGCTTTTTGATTTTTCTTTCTTTTTCTTTTCATTCTACTTTTATCTATTAGTAATTGTGATTCATAACTAGACAAAAAAGGAATTTAAACTCCACATCCAGTGACGTAGCCAGGATTTCCGATCAGGGGTGTGTGGGGGGGTGGGGGGTGGGGGGTGGTCACAAAAAGTCAAATTACAAATTTGCCGTCTATAAAAGCCACAATGTGCCAACTAACTCCCCCCGGTTGTACTAAATTCATGAAAAAAAGAGCCAAGTTAAGCCAAACATACTAATTTTCCTGCCCGGAATCTGCACTATTTAGGTACTAAATTGGCCGAGCAAAGTTTTATGTTTGTTTGTTTTGTTTTTAAAAACGTCATAATTTGCTCTATTTGGCGCAATTTTTGGAGAAGTTTGAAAAATAGACATGTCAAAGTACCAAAATTTGCAAAGAAAAGGTTCACTGAGGTACTAGACAGCCTAATTTGCTTCCCATGTTTTCCGCACACCCCTTCTAACCTTTTCTTTAATTAAACCCTGGAAAATGCCCATAGGATCTGGAATTGTCGTCACAATGAAATAAGTTTTAACTTGTGCATTTTTGGTTTAGATTGAATATTTTTGCGATTTTACTGACTTGAGTGTGGGCCTGAAGGACAATTGCAGTTGTCAAAATTTTGTGACAATCAATATACAGATGACCGAACTTCCTGTTTCGGCCCATGCAGCAACATTTTTGAACTAATCTGCCAAATGGTCTAAGCTAATGTGCTTTACACTTTATAACTCAAATGCTGCCAACACTGATACTCTCCTCACTAGCCCCCTCCCTCCTTCACTTCTATCTTCTCTTCTCTTTACTCTCACTTTGCCCTTTTCTTTCTTTTTCTTCCTTTCCTTTTTATGCTCTCTCTCCTGATTTTCCTTTTTTCCGGAGTCAATTTGCCAACTGACAGCACCCCCTCTGATACGCCACTGTCCACAGATCTCTCCGATTCATTAGGTACATTATAACCATTTCACCATGAATACTTTTGATGTGTTAGTATTGATTCACACATCGTCCTAAAAACCATTTATTTTAGATTTAATAGTCTTTTTCAAGCCTTGCGTAATGTGTTGCGAAAACGTTAATATTTAAGGTCTTAAAAGTAGTCTAACAACACTGAGTCAATTGGATGCATTATTTATGACAGCTAGACTGATCCAGACTTTGACAATCAAACGTAATTGACTATGAAAGTGCCACTTTGATGTGGACAATATCGCGGACGCAAGATGAACAATGATGCACACATTGTTCTCGATTGAGCGCAATAAGATTCAAGGACGATTTATTGTGGTATGTCAGGATATATTGATATTTGAGCAGGATCCTCCTTTTTGAAACGGCCGCCATTAGAGCCACATATGACGTCATCAGGAAAAAATCGTTAACCAGCGACCATTAAGAAATAGTAATCAAATGAGCTGTGAAATATAAGGGATAAAGTGTCAGGGGCCTGGTATAACTGCTATCGAGCCGGCGTGACTCTTGCGTCTTGTGGAAAGATACAAAACATTGGGATTTCTAGGGCGTGACTTATATCTATATTATTTGAAGATGACATTTTAAGATTCCTCTTCAAAATACGGTCATTGTCATATGTGAACCCTCTACATTTGATATTATTTACTTTTTTTAGACAGAAAAAATTCATTTTCCAATTATTTAAAGGTATTTGAATAATTATTCTTAAACATTTATAATCTCTAGTAAGTCTTCTTTAAAATAGCATCCGATTTAACAACATTGAATATGTAAAACTCTAATAAACTTAGAAATAAACCCGAGATCAGACCGAAATGAAATTTCAACGCTTTTAAATAGGAGAAGATTTTTTGCCGATATCGTATCACTGCAAAAACCACAGCAGCTAAAAAATGAGACGCGACAATTGATCTACACTGGTCTACACAGGCGTGTCCTGTTGTGTCAATGCAAATAAGTGGTATTCACTTTAAATGACAAAGTGTCATATCCCAACATGTATTATAGCCGTCCTCGGGCGTAAATCTGGTTGACCATGTGTCGCCACTGATTTCATGTTAGGTAAGACATGACGATATGCGATTTTCAATTATTCTTTTTAATTACTTCTGATTTTCCAATAATCGTGAAATTTGCAGGATTTCATATTTTTACTATGTAGTTTGAAAATATTAAAACATACATACATTTTTTGAACTTTGGCCCAAAATACACTGTACTGAAAAAGGTGTTTTGCTCAACTGTAGTGCGGGAATACATTGACCACGTCTATACATAGACGTGTTGTTTTACCTCTTGGATGCACATGGCTAACTTTATTGCTTTGACACTTTTCATTTTGTCAATAATTGATATAGAAGTAATCATGCCTCCTAGAATCACGTACACAAGGCATGAACTGTTTGGTTTACGACCTGAGAAGTGTCAAGTGCCGCCATTAACTTTCCAAACTCTGAAAGAACTTAAGATATGTGGAGTAAAGAAAACGTTTCGAGGATGCAGAGCTGGCAAAGCTAAGCAATTACAAATTGGCAATCAACCTAACACCATTGACCAAGATACAATCATATACAATGAACATCTAAATATAACCAAACCAACAACACACAGACTGCTTAATCTGAGTGTTTGGAATGCTCAATCTACCAGTAGCAAGACTGACTTGATTTATACTTATGTTCTGGAACACGATATTGATATTCTATGTCTCACTGAGACATGGATGCTTAATGATGATCCTGTTGTCATCAATGAGATGTGTCCACCTGGTTATGCATTTGTCAATGTCCCCCGCGATTCTACTGATCACCATGGAGGCATAGGTGTTCTTTACAAGTCGCAGATCAATTTATGTCACATTACTAATCTTGACATTCCCATATCCCAGACATTTGAACATGCCATCATCTCAAATATGTCCATAACTCTGTACATTGTTATTGTTTATAGACCTCCCCCATCTGTAACGAACCAATATCTACATTTCATGTAGAAGACAAACCTGCCATTGTAGTCCAAAAAGTACTCTCTCCATCAGCCTCTCAAATGTTGCTGGACTATTACATAGCCCGAACGGCATGCGCTCGAACTGAAAAAGGCCCGCTCCGCAGATACACTTCCATCCTTCTTCTTCACCAACACAATACCCGAAGCCCATGGAGATGATGAAGGGGTTATGACTTGTCGGTCAAGCATTTCTTGAATTAGTGCATGTTCGTCTTTTCTCTGCTGAATTGGTAATCGTCGTGCCCGCTGTCGAAAAGGTGGCGCATCTCCGGTATCAATCCGATGCTTTACTATCCCTGTCCTTCCCATATCGTCTGAAGATGTAGCAAACGCATCCGAGTACTCCTGGAGGAAGTTAACTAGCTCCTCTTTCTGATCATTATAAAGATTTGCGCTGCTTCCCACGAATAATTCTTTGAGATGCCCAGGAACTGTGTTCAATCGTTCCCCTCGTATCCTCATTACTCGGGTAACCTCTTGATCTCTTGTCTCAAGCTCGACCTCTTGAATTTCTGCTACTGGTTCACAACGTGCTGCCACGCATCCATGGTAAACTTTAACCGGTTCTGCCGTTATGTTCACTACCCTCAGAGGTATCTGCCTATTGCCAGTATTTATCACCATTTCTGCGACAAGTAGTCCGTATTTTTCTTCGAATTTTGAATTGGTCGTCAGGTGTCCGTCGTATGCCAAACTGTCTTGCCCTTCTGGTATCTTCAACACTGCCGGTATTATCGTCTGTTCACCACCAGGAATAACCATGGTTTCTGCCAATACTACATTGCAGTTAGGAAACATCACCGTCTCCCGTGTTGCCTCTCCACTACTCGACTTCTGGGCATCAAAACTGACCGTTCTGTTTCCCCAATCGATCTGGCAATTATATCTTGCTAGGAAATCTGTACCAAGTAAACCATCTTCATCGATGTAGGCCACATATATGTTGTGTACTACAACTACTCCATACAGAAGTAACCGAAATTTGCCTTTACCCAGTGAACGCATAGGTCGCCCATCGGCAGCGTTCATTGTGTGGTGCTGTTCCAAGGGAGGTCGCGAAGCATTTGGTATTTGCTCATAAATGGTTGGACTTATTATAGTTACGTCGGCTCCGGTATCCACCAGGAGATTGATCTGAATTCCGTTTACTTCTGCTGGTATGTGAAGTGGTGTACGTGGTGTCTTGATGATGTTTACTGATCCTTGTGTGGGCCTTACTTCATCTACCGAACTCTGGCCCATCCACAGCTCGGTAGTTAGTAGTTTCCCGGGTTCCTGCTTTGTTCTGCACCTTTTCTTGTCTCAGGGAAGTCGGTGCGGTAATGACCATTTTTCTCCACAACCCCAGCATTGCACTGTGTTCAAATCTCTCTTGTTGCCGGCACGTCTCGGGGGTGTTCTTGCCTGTTCAGGGTGCTCTTCTGTCTTGTGACCGCGAAGACCCATGTTGGCGTGTTTCCTCATTTTTTTGATTTCTTTGATCAATTATCGCAGAAGCTCTTATTTGTTTCAGCATCTTCTTTCTTTTCTTCTGTAGCCACCATTCTTACAAATTTCTTTTGCGGGTTTCTTTGTCGATCAGCCAGTCGAAATGCTTCCAATTCCATGGCCACTTTTGCCGCTTGTGACATGGACGTACACTGCGCTTGTTGCACTGCCCATGCTGTGTCGCAGTCCAGGGCCTCGCGGAATCCATCCATTGCCAATGTCTCCTGTACCTCTGGTGCTACTCCTGGGTGAGCCATGTTGGTTAGTTTTCGCACGGAGCGTGCTAAATCGGCAATTGACTCTCCATCTTTTCTTCGCCGGCATTTAAGCTCGGCACGATAAACTGGTGCACGGCACTGGTTGCCAAAATCTTGCTACAATGTAGTTACGATAGCCACATAGTTGCCAAATTTCCCTTGTTGTTGCAGAGTTGTTAGACTACCTCTAGCTTCTCCGTCCAGACTGGCAACCAGGAATTTTGCTCGATCCTCCATGGTCCACCTATTCAGGTCCGCGACTGTATTGAAATGGATTAGATACTCTTCCCAAGAGCTGATTCCTTCGTATCGATGCGGCATACATTTCGGTCGCCCACTTGATGTATAACCTCTGCGTCTAGGCAATTCTGGGTACGGGGATCCAATTGGATATTCTGGGATACCCCCAGAATTCTGTGCAGGCTCATTATACCTATACTGGTCATGTTGACGGTCTTGTTTATACAGATTTTGTCTGTACGAAGCTGGGTTTCTTCTCTGCTGATCGTACACCCATTCAGTTGCCATATTGACACCCGAGGCTGGTTTGCTATTGTGAACATATTCGTGGAATGCTGCTGGTTGTCCAAAGGACACCCGTCTTCAGTATGCGTCATCATGTACATAGTCTTCTTGATCAACGTTGGTTGTACCCGTTGCAGTTGGGTTATAGCGACGAAGTCTGCTGGAAGCTGCTGGTGCACCTTGTCCTTGTGCTTTGGACTGTGCCGAAACATTGTTTCTTGCGCACCGGTCCAAGTTTGAGTCATCGTATCGCTGTTTTGGTGAATATTGGGTGGACGAATCGTGGAACTGCTGGTGTTAACCTCCATGCTACTGTTGGATCTTTCCAGCTGCATCCGTCTAGATTGGTTCTGCGCCGAGTTATCTGCTGCTGCGTTGCCAAACCAGCTAGATTGTACCTTGGGCCTGGCGCCTTACACATTGAAGTCTTCGCTGCCATAAGGATTTGACTTGCGGTCTCTTGTGCTGGTTTCTCGGGGTAGTGGTATTGGTGACGGATGGTAACCACTGTCCATCCGATTCTGTAAGGTCTTCACATCTGTGCTTAAGGACTCCACCATTGTCACCAAATTGACAGTTAAATCTGCCAATGTGACGGTGTTTTGTTTCTGCATCTCCAATATAGCTGTTGTAGCATTGTGCAGGTCAATGTTCATTTCTTCATTGCGGATTAGCTCTGCCCTGTCTTCTACCGTCTTCTTCGCCCAGGAATCTTTGGTATCATCTTTATCTTTTTCGTCATCAGATGACCAGCTATACAATCTTCCTCTTGGAAAGCTGCTAAACGGGTCTCCATCATCCGTTTTTGTACTTTCTCGCCTCGCTTCCATGTGACCCGTTTTTATTAGAAGTCATAAGCTGCTTCATATGAATGAATCACAAGATCATACAACTTAACCCTGATGAGTTGAAAACTTTTTTGTGAAATCAGGTTTTTGACCCATGTGACCCCTGTGTGACCTTTATGGGGTCAAAGGTCACATGACATGTAGCAGCTGAGGAAAGTGTTGTTTTGACCAAGTTTGGTATAAAATTGGATCGATTGAGCCCATATTTATTGGTCAAGCTATGAGTTGCAAAAATATTGGGCGAGACGCAGTCGAGCCCATAAAACTCATAGCGAGACCAATAAATATCGGGCGTAAATCATCCAATTTTATCATTATCATGTTTTGGATCCAATATTTTCCCACACTTGGACACCTCAAAGCATGATAATGGTTAAAATCCGTCAAGAACTGTTGAAGTTATACGCGTTACAAAATGACAGAAGAAAGAAAAAAAGAAAGAAAGAAAGGAGAGGGAGAAAGAAAGAAAGAAAAGAGAAAGGAAGGGAAGAAAGAACGAAAGAAAGAAAGAAGAAACACGAAGAAGACAAGACCCTGCGCCTATGGCAGCAGGGTAATAAAGCAATTATTTAATTAGGCGAAAAAATTGTGACTTCCGTAAAAAAAATCTTGCTACAGACTCTATGAACTTTTTTGTGTGAATATATTTAACTTAGACCGTTGATGACTAAACCTGCCAGGGTAACTCCAATAAGTAAATCTCTTATCGATGTTATTCTCACAAAAAAAGTAATATTTGTGTTAATACTGAAATATTATTGTATCCAATACTGGTAAAACAGTAGTGAAAGAATTCCGTAGTTTTAAGGATTTTAATGAAAATAATTTTATCAAGGAGCTCAAAACGGTGAACTGGAATATCAATGGGTCCTAACTGTCGACGAAGCATGGAATTCATTTGTAAATTGTTTCACTAAAGTTTACGACAAACATTAGTCCATGGGCTACAATAGCCCTCCATGCATCGGACAAAATGGGATCTTTGGACGAGTAGCAAATAAACACCGTTTAAACTTTAATAGCACATCACTAATTTCAAAATTACCCCTGCTCATCTCAACACAGAAGTTCTGTTAGGCAAAAACGTACTATAATTTATGAATGAAAATTTGTATTTTTTCATCCTTGCAATAGGTGCTGATACAGAATACAAAGACTTCACACACACATACTGGATATAATCGTTTTTTTATCCATTTTGCAACATCAAGTAGACCTTTTGGGTGGAATGCACAATTTCGTTATTGGTTTAATTAGTTTTGATAATAGTTTTGTTTCCAACTAAATCTAATAAAAACAAAGTAAAAAAGAACTGTTGATACAATGTTCTATTATTTTCAACATAATTTCCATTCAATTGGATTTAAAAAAGCACGCATATAAATTAGACTTTATACATTATTGTACACTATTGTCATAATGGTCCACAAAATTGACAGAAAATACAGCATGGTTAATCGTGTACGATTAACCACCATCGAAAAGCGTGTGTAGTGAACGATTAACCCTATATTATATGATTATATTATTATCTTTTTCTTTATAGATTGGGGTAACCGTCAGATTGTGTGTAAAATCAATGATGGTTAATCGTACGGTTAACCATGATTACATTTTGTCATATCAAGTTGAGAAAGGTCAGATGCAAGGTTGGGCCGTTTTCAACTTTACATCCGACAGATACCGCATCGTATTCAGTTATGGTTATAGTATCGCCGCGCCGCTACAATTGTAACAATTCGCATTGTGTATTAGTTTGTGTATATATATATATATATATATATATATATATATTGATATGCGAATTTGTACATGTTTTTTAACAAAACATTTGTAACATATTTCATCATTTAATAGGGCCTAATACACACCATTTGAAATCAAGTGTATATAACATGTTTAAAAGACGGGCAAAATGTGTTAGTATAGTCTTGAAATATCAATATAAAACTCCCATTCGCGCTTTGCGCTCAGCCTCATATATATTTTTAATGTAAATTTGGCATGCACTTGTTTTTATTTAAAAAATTAGAACATATTTCAATGATTATTAATAGACATGTTTAAATCAAGCGCATTTAACATATTGGTATGGCACCATGTACCAATCGTTACCTTTCAGCATGTTCAGTATAATGTGTTTAAAAACTATAATCTTGAAGAGATAACTGCATATCAGAAGAAATAAAATGTGCTAATACATTTTCGAAGTTTTACGAAAGTGGGAAGGAGAAAAAAATCACGAGATGATCGGGTTTTTGAACCTGTGCTCATTGGCCTTATACCACGGCGTGCTTACCGAGTGTGCCACGCGGCGTATTGTAGTAAATGGGTTTCAATTAAAGTCAATGTACCTTCATGTACTTCATTCAAGTGCTATAAAATTGATCAAATATTTTATGTTCAAAAAGGAAATACAATGTAACTTAAACATCGGTCAACAACAATAAGACATTGTAAGATTATTGCCAAAATGCTTTTAAATGTAATTAAATGTATTTATGTACGGTCAACCACGGTCAACTATCAAATAAAAAGGAAATACAGACTTGTATTTTTATATTTTAGTTGGTTGACCGTTATTATATCATACCATCTGACAATGTCATTATCAATGTATTTTTCCAATTATCTCTTGAACATCGCACTCTGATGAGTGTGTAATGTTTACCTCATAATAAATTGCGTAATAAAGTTAACGACTATATTATATTTATCATGACAAAATCACCGTGTCTCTGTGTAGCTCAGTTGATTGGCGTACGGGTATCCGGTCGTTGGACACGGGATCGAACCTTAGTGAAAACCTTTTATCACTATTATTGTCTTCATGTTGGACACAAACTTTATGCAGCATAATGCTAAAATAATAGCAAATATGTTTGTGTGAAAATTTACTTTTGCATTGCTCCTTTTCTTTTGATCGTCAAAAACTTTCATTACGTTTACTGCTTACCAATTTCATTTAGTTTGATATGCAGTTATCTTTTCCGGAATATAGTTTGTAAACATGGTAATTCAGTCGGGGCCACACGCTCGATCGAGCGTACTGCTGCATTGAGCAGTGCGCTCTATCTAGCGATCAAGAAACACGATGGATAGAGCGTATAGATACCTCCACGCTGGATCGAGCAGACTCTGGGGAAAAGCTAAGTAGGGCCTTACTGTGCGCAATACTTGAAGAGCTACTCAATACTGCGCTTACGCAGAATCAAATTAACATGCACATTGCTGGATATTGTGTGCTGCTGAAATTAGCGGTATTTTGTATTAAGGTTTCTTGTTGTCATTGTATTTTTAATCATGAAGTTTTACTAGTGTTCACATAAAAGTTGTCTAGGGTAGAAGGAATGTCATTTCCGTTTCAAAACATATTTTACTATATTTCTTTGAAGTAAAACATACCGAGTACTATTTAAAAAAATGGCTATATAGCTTCAAATGGTGGAAAATAGCGGGGAATAGTAGGGGACAAGTGCGACAACAGCCACCATTCACTGGTCCTCCACCCTAATTCCAATCTATGATTTTCATTCCGAAAGGCATAGAACTCAATATACAATTCTAATTATATATATACATAGACCAGCTTTTCCATGGAGTTGACTGTCAAAGACCAATAATAGGCCGATTGCTATCATTTTGATCGAGCTAAGGACAAATAGTTTTTACTATAATGTGCTATTTCCCTCATTATTTTCACTGGTTTGTCTGTAGATTATCAATTTCATTTAGCCAATCTTTATGATTATAAGAACTCATCCTTTTGATTTTTGTAGGTTACATACTTGAGGGTGGGATTACACTGTGACGACATATGTGACAGAAGGTAACGGAATTGAAAAATAACCCTCACTGACCCGTCGTCCGTCAGGTTCCTACTCGATTTTTAACCATGATATCGCTATACTGAGATCTGTTCATTACTTCGTGGAAGGTTGCAAGTTTTTCCATTACGAAGTAATAATGGTGATCGCACATTCAATCTTCACAAGCAATAACACCAGCAAAATGGACAAGTTTTGTCGCAAAGTTGACCCCTGACACAAATTACATATGGGTGTATTGTATTGTCTGGAGTTAAAACAGTAACCAGAAACAAGCACAATCATAAGGAAATAATTATATTAAGAATAGAGAGCACATTACCCTTCGAAGAAAGTAAACAAAGAGGCATTTAACATGAAGCATTTAATGAAGATTTACCAAACCATAATAACTTTATAATTGTACAGATATTGAATGAAAGTTATACACATAAACATAAACATGACATGATAAAAGCAAAAGAGAGCACACAAAAGCAATTGAAAATAAAATTCAGATGAAATCACAACAAAACTGATAAAATAATTCGAACTGGAAAGGTATGGGAGATATTATATGGTAAACGAAAACGAGAAATATGTATGAAGTACTTGATGCTGCTGAATATGCGGAAATGTTAAGACCAGCCAAAGAGACCGAGAAAATGATTATTATAAATAAAAATGTATTTTGATACACAGGTATTTTCAGTCGATGTTAAAGACTCAATTGTTTATTTAAAAATGTAATTGTCTTAAAAATCACTTGCCTATTAAACACTTTATATTTGTGACAACCTAAAATGTGTATGAAAAGTTGATACTAAGCTTTATCCTGGCGATAAATGCATTTCCTGACAATATTCACACAATAACTTAATGATTAGGCTACGCACCGCTGTTCGAATTATACTTTCATCTAGTATATAGCCCGTTTTGGCTAAATTCAATTTATAGGGGGGAGGCAAAAACAAAATATTGACCATGAAAACATTCGACGTACCCGTGTAGTACGAATTTCAAGTTTGTCCCCGTTCTTATCGACCTATAAAGTATGCTTTAGGTCTATTCTGATATGAAAAGCAGACCTAGAATGCACGCGGACTATCCAGATTACTTTTAAGCCCATAATATATTAGCAAGACGCTGCTAGCGTCTAGCTAGACGCTAACTAAGACGCTAAAGTTGAAAATATTTTAACTAGCTGGCGTCTGGTTAGCGTCTTCGAAGCGTCTAAAATCAAACCACACGCTAACGGCTGCGTTTTGCTAGTATATCATGGGCTTTTCACAGGTACAGCAAACTGCAAAAGTACACGCGGCACGGCACAATTAAACATAGGTACATAACATGATCAGCTCAATTCAGCGTTATTTATACTACTACATCCAGCGTTAACACTCGATTGAACTGCATGATCCTCGGCTGGGTAAAAGTTGCAGTTGTGTTTAATAGAAACACCCTTAACTTAAAGATGCGTCGGTAAATATTTTTTTGAGTCGGTCAAATTTTAGATAATTAATCAGTAGTTGCGAATAACTTGGAGAAATTAGTGAAGTATTTTTGGAATTAGTGAAGTGTCTCGAGATATGAGCTGGACTATGGCGAGTTCCAATTCACGCTTCATTCAGCGATATTTCACGCTTAATGCAGCGCGATTGCTCGATCGGGCGGTGTTGCTCAATCGAGCGTGTGGCCCCGACTGAATTTGACGTGTAACGATTATAGTATCGTATGAATATGTCTCATACGCTTGATTTAAACAAGTGCATTAATTTGAAAAATTGGAGTTTTGAATTGATATATGAAGACAAATGATAGTCGTAGAAAGAAGAAAAGGGCATGTCACTGTGAGCTAGATGGTAGTACATATAACCAATTTGCATATAACATTAAGATAGAGTCATTGATGCAAAGATAAACATCAATTGTCTTTTTTGAAACTTTTGTCTGACCTTTAACACCTAAGCACATAATTTTCTATTTAAAGAATTCCTATTGAAAGTTTATTTGTCGTCCTTGAGCAGATTCCGTTGCTTTTAAAATCTCTTTAATGTTTAGGTATACTTCATTACATTACTTTGCACGCCATATATGTGGTACATGTTCATATAATTTCTAATATCGACTTTAAGTTTTTTTCCCTATCTCATATTCTACTTTTTTCAATATTATTACTTTGCCGCTGTCGAAAAAATCATATTAAAAAAATAACTATGTAAAATCAATAGGACATTTAAAAAAAAAAACATTTCTTTTCCATGACAAAATAATTTTCACCCCCCTTTACCTCCACACCATCGCCACCCATCCCCGCTTCATCCTGCCATCTTATCCTACCACCAAGCCTGGCCACCCCATGTATTATTATTAATACATTGCATTAAATAAAATATAGGCCTACACTAAAATATCTTAACATTCAGATCAGAACTTGAATTAATGACACGTCCCGATCATTTTTAAACCGACATCTTTTAACAAAACCTTTAAATAATGAAAGCCTAACTGTTTCTAAATTTATAACTTTGAGTAAAAACAATCAACATAAATCACTAAGACACCCTCCGACAATCAGATCTAACAACGGCATGTTTTTAAAAAACTTTAAATCATTGTAAATAATGTAAGGCCTAACTATTTCTTACTTGATCACTTTGAATAAAA
>JXSR01S027677.1:1175-13972 GCA_000969725.1 Ophiothrix spiculata | reverse complement strand
TCAAGCGTACAAGGTGGCTAAGAGTTATACAGGGTGAGACAAACAAAAATATCGTCAAAACGATCGTCAATTGTTTGACATCCAGACAAGAAATAGGACTTGAATAATAAAAGTCAATGCGTTGAACATAGAGTTTAGCCTATTGCCCATCCATACATATCAGAAAAAAGTTCATCATCATCGTTGCATACATTATACAGGGTTTTACAAATTTAGGAGTTAATTGCAGCTTGTAGTGTTTATATTCAGTGAAGTGTGTCCTGTGCATAAAATTTAGCAAAAAAGCATTGTATTTAACATTGCTTAACCTGATGAAACAAAATGAATCTCAATTTTGTTATTTGAGTAATTTTAAGATTGATTAAATTGATTAAAACTCTCCTCTTGTTAACAATTGATATAATTAATTTCAACTTTCTACCCCACGCCCCAAGGCCTCATTACCATCCCCTCTATCATCTTCTTGAACTAAAACGTCCTCTTTTACCTCTTTTACCACTTATTTGCCCTTATATCCTCCTCTACCTCCTCTTTGATACAATTCCTCCTCCTCCTCCTCTTCCTCCTCCACCACCCCTGGCTTATTACGTTTAACGAACCGTAGCAATTACTGATTAAATTATTTTTTTCTATTCTTCTGGAAATGAAAGACCATTAATCTAGCTTTCAATTGAGCCCCCAAACAAGTCTATTTTGGTTCCCATAGTGAAGATATACTGAAAAAGAACATATATTTTGGATAGAAATGTAACAAAACCACCTTTTATTGGGTCCCAACTTAAAAAATGAGACCAACTATGAAAATATTGTACAAATATCTTATTTACATTAATTGCGAACTTGCTAAATTTATTTCAGTAATGAACAGTAAATAAATATCTTGTGAAGTAATAGTCTTTGTTAAAGACTAGATTTTTAATGGTCACAAACATCGAGCTAAGTCGGTGTCTGAGACTAGGCCGGAGGCGAAAGGCGAGCGAAGCGAGCTTTTCGCCGGAAACTGCCGAATACTTTGATTGTGGGTGGTGTGCATGCTAGTTTTCAGTGAGTGGATGGTGTGTTTCTTTTAAGGTGGGTTAGCACAGATGCGGTGTCGGTCACGAGTGAGCTGATATCAGCGGTGTTGGACACAATTTCAAAGTATTTATTCCGGGCTTTTAGCGTACTTTCTGGCGTACTGTATCTTGCGCTTTAATATCACGCTATCTTACACGTGCGTCATTTTTATATTCACGCATAAGACCATGCGTGTTACTCCAGATGACGCAGGGCTCAAAGCGCACAGTGCTTAAGGTGTTACTCATTGCTAAAACAATGCCAATTTTTTGCTTAATTTTGCTTAATATCTCAAAAAGTAAGTCGGTGACCATATTTTGTTATTACGTTTTTTTAAAGAACTATAATAAGGACCAAAACATATGTAAAAAAGAGAGAAAAAAGCCGTTTTTTAATTATAACTTTATTTTGCTTTTACCCTAGAAGTCAATGGTAAAATGTGGTAAAACTTAGTGTTTTTGAAATGGATTATTCTCAAAAACTAAGTCGGTGACCCCATTTTTTTTCCAGAAATGTGATCAGCACATATGAAAACACCATTATCAAAAAATTAGAAAAATAAATAGAGGAATTATATCTGTGCTAAGCCACCTTAAACCTGGGCTGTAGCACAGACTAGTGAAGTAATAACGTGAACATGAAAAATCATTTATTTTTATATGATAACTTGGCTTACAATGTCTCTTAATTGTAACAAAGCTTTTTACGACATATAAGTGGATATGCTCTTTTTATTAATTGCACTTTACATATTGAATCAACACGTTAAGCCTTCAGAAGATTTCAGCATAGAGTTAATGTCTCATTGCTAAAAAAAGTCGTGAACACTGGAAATAAAGATGCACCTTAAATTCTGCACAGTCTGCAAGATTTTGGACACATTCTGTGCAGGACAGCGTAGCCGTTAAAGCTACCTTAAACAATAAACCATGAAATTGTGTGGAGAGTGGTTGACCTATTTTTAAAGTGTATTCAAGATTATAACTAAAGTCTCTGTTAGACATCCCAATATAGAGCAAAACATACGAATAGCGTACACGAATTTGAACGTACACATAACGGACAGACCGTATGGATAACGTATTGAACGTACTTGTAACGAACACATGAAGAACAACAATGTATAAAACACAACAATAGTGGGATAAAGTACGATAGGCGTACGTTTTGCTCTATACGGTGATGTGTGAGAGAGCCTTAAGACAGAGCACTAACTACAGCGGACGAAGTCCTCATATTATGACCTACCATTTTATGTTGTACTATAAAACATTCCAAGAGAAAAATGTGGGAAAGCCTCGGCAACAAATTTTCTTGACATCCCATAAAATTAAAGATCCCTGTTACCATTTCATTAACGTGACAAAATTATTTTTCAGCGAAAAAAAAAAATCACGGACCAGGCCAGGATTCAAACCAGGACCTTGGATATTGCCAGTACAATGCCTAACTAACCAGTCAAGCAATTATAAATAATATATCTATATGCTCCGGCAACAGTAGAAGCAAGATCATTTATATCGTGTGTTTTACAGTTTAGCTGTTTCTTCATTATACACTTCAACCTATTTACTGAAAGTACATTCAAAGGAAATGTTTGTAAAAAGTGGACATTGACACCAGTTGTGTTTTATTTAAACGTTATTTTACTGCTATTTTACAGTGTGGTCAACAACAAAATTTGGACTGGGTATTCCAAGTACTTTGTATTCTCAATTATGTTCATGTGTGTAATTGTTTACGTAATGTTCTATTCTTTATTGAAATTGCAGATTGTAATTCTGATTTTCTGATATACATCTATCGAAATATCAAAGCGAAAATCACAATTGAGATGGTGTTTCAATCTCCCAAGTGGCATGTACTATTGAGTGTTTATATATTCTCTGGAGTGTTTTTCAAACCGTGCAATTTGAAGTAATATCAGACGTATCAGATGAAATTGAATGGTTTTGATGATTTAAAGCTTTTTAAGGAAAGTCACGTTGGTTTTAAATGAAAGTTTCCAGGTTATTAATTCTCCAATCTTGTGTTCTAAATGTACCATCATATGCGTCCATCGAATTGTCTGAGTTACTTTTATTTAGATTGTAGCATTTAAAACATATTTTGGATGATATTAATGAAAATATTTACACAATTAAAAGAGCTTAAGGCGTGGGTAGACCTTTAAATTGCGTAAACCGTTTTTGTACTCCAACTCTAAAACTAATTGCATAAACTTTATAAAAGTATACATTTTAGAAGCAGATGTTTACCCTGAAAATGATGATGATATTGGGTTTTGACCAAAATTGACGATTTTGGCAAAAAATGCCAAAAACCGTATTTTTGCCCCAAAGATTTCTGGAAAGCCTAACTAAAATTTGCATTTGTGTAATTTTGAACTAAGTGGTTTACAAATGGGTAGCATTTTTGTTTTGCTTCCTCGGGTGGTAGTCGAAAACTCCTGCCACGCGTCTGTACTCAAATGAAATTTTGAGTATCCCTGGTCACCTCCTAACGGTTATCGCTGATTGCTCCAAAACACAAATTAAAGTGACCTTGGGCATTTAGCAATTTCTTTTACATCTATTGCGGTCATTTTGTTTGGGAAATGGGGGTGTTACCTAAGTTGGAGTATAGTGGGCCGCCAAAATCAGAAGGTACTGAGATGGTTGCCACCTCAACAAATGTTTAAGTAGCCATTTTGAAATAATATCTGCATGGTATACACTTGATACTTACACGACATGTTACCATTATCAGTTCATTCACTTATTAGGGAAAACAAAAACTCGATGAAAATAAAAATTTGAAGCGAATGCACAAAACAAATAAATAATAATTTATTCCAGTGAAAGGTTTGCTCATCTTGAGTCTGTTATATTACACTTTTTGTTTTTTATGGGTCAAGTATATACTTCATTTTGAGGTACCAAATAGTTTGTGTTAAGAGAGTTATTACATTAATTAAAATTTATCTTGAATTCTAATCAATAACGGATGCTTGATGACGTAAACCATCAACGTATTAATGATCAGTAAAGTAAATAAATATCTTGTCACGTAATAATTTTATTTATTTTTTCATTCATTATTCATGGTTTATAAGCACAAAATGCAAATAGCATCAACAAGGCAGAATTGGATACATTTTTACAAACATCATATAACAAACAGTTACAAGAGACAAAACTTAAATAATGCAATAATGACAAAGAATAAACCCCGCTTTCAACAAGCCAAGCGTACCAAAGATGGGAACAAAGGATGGTCAAAAACATCTAAGCTTTAGAGGGCTCTGCATTCCACAGCTTTACCATATAGGGTATGGAGCTGCTAGCGTATCTCTCTGTTCGAGTCTTTGGGATTGAGAGAAGGTGGGTGTTACGCAATGCTCTGCTGCTATCTTCTTCTCTCGTATTTGGTACCCAGCTGCGGAATGCAGGAGTCTTGATAAGCTTATCAATGAACTGAAGACATATTTGGTCCCTTCGAGATCAGGGCCCATATTCATGAAACACTGCTAACTTTAGTTGGCTGCTAACCTATTGTATACCTGTCAAAATTTGACAGGTAGACAAAGAGTTAGCAGCATGGTAAGTTGGCATCGTTCAAGAGCATCTTGGTATGAAGTGTATTTAGTTCCTAACATAATCCTGCAAGCTCTCTAACTTGAACATTATAAAATGTGTATATATCTATCTTTGATAATTTTCGTGACAGATTTGTAGCAAAGCTTTTAACGACATAAAAGTGAATCTGCTGCATTGTGTGTTTTCATCAAAACTTAAATCAGACGTTAAATTTATTTAAAAAAGGGGAAATAGTGTGATAATCGTTATCCGTAATACTTCTCATGGCTTCAATCATTTTACATTGGTTATAAAGAAGGTTTGGACTGGCTATTCCTTTGTAATTTTCAATAATTTTGTGCAATTTTTAATGCAATTTTCTATCCTTTATTGATATTGCAGATTGTGTTTCTGATTTCCTGATATGCATCTATCAAAATAACAAAACGAAAAAGACAAGTGAGAATATATTTCAATCTCCTAAGTGGCATGTACTATTGAAGTAATACCAGACGTATCAGATTAAATGGAATAGTTTCCATGTTTTAAAGAAAGTTATGTTGGATTTAAATGAACGCGTCGAGGTTAGGTTTACGATCTCACGTGCTCTCACGTGTGTTCATCTAATATGCTGATTTACTTTTGTTTTTATTTTGCATTTAAGATGTACTGGTATTTTATGTATTGTGGACGAAGTCAATGAAAATATTTACAAAATTTAAAGCCCTAGCCCTTGTTTTCCTTAGGCTGTGATCACATAGAAGTGACAGCGATTATCTTCATCACTAAACATACAGCTTGTCCCAAAATTAATGCAACGAGCAAATAAAAAATAGTAAAAAATGGTTGCCAAAAGATTAAATCATAGTAATATATGTTTTTCAAAAGTAGAGTAATTACTCTACAACATGCTTTTTGTCCCGTTTCATTTTACCATTCCAGTCCAAAGATATGGAGAATTTAAAAAAGCCTTTTAAATCAACTTTGGTCCGATTTGTAAGTTTAGACTTCCAGCTAAATAAATGCAAACTTGAAATGAAGAGAATTCTGCAAGCAACTGGAGCAGAATCAATCCAAACCAATCTTACCTGACCTGTACCTAACATTAAGTGATATTTTAAGTTCAGTTTCAACTTAAATTGGTCAAAATGTTCAATTAAAGTACGGATCTTCCTGATACTCTCATATTTCTTGACTCTGTTACTTTTGGTGCAAAATTCGGGTAGTTTAGGATATAATTTCTACCAAAAGAGTCGAAAAAAAGGATTCTAATGAAAGATGTCAACCAATAGTAAGTCTTTAACCGAAACCACTGAAGAAAACTGAAGACAAAGGAGTTTAAGACCTAATGCTTCATCTGGCCCATCAAGGGGACGGAACAGGTTGACTAAACCAGACGCAATACTCAGCTGAATATCAGCAGATCATTATTAAATTGAGTCCTTATGTCATGAAATGGGTTCAAGGGATGCTTCTCCTAATCTTGTGATGTTTTTAGCAATTTCAATTCAACGTATGCCAAATGACGTCACCACAGGTAAAACTTTACAGATTAACAAATCAGACCACCAAAATTTTTCTGGTCTTTACAAAATGTGCAATAACTTTTAATTCAGAGATCCAAATTAAACAAATCAAAAATCCTGTAAAAGCCAATGGTCTACTCTACCATTTTCTTGTAACGTTTGCTCACCATTGGGCTCTGTTCTCTCAAAATAAAAGTTCAAAGTTCGTTGCGTTTTTTGTGGGACACCCTGTATATGGGTGTCTCCCCAGGAGCGTATAGCGAATAAAGTATACCGTATACCAATGCGTATACTTTTATGTGATCGCAGCCTAGGTGTCTTGCCGGTTGCACCCAAAACGCAAAGCAAAATGACCTTGAGCATTTAAATCATTTATTTTACATCCTTTGCCGTCATTTTGGGGTGTCACCTGAAAAAGATTGAAGATTGTTGACATTCTGTAGCTATAGAAAAATAGAAAGCTCTGGCTGTTGTTGTTGTTGTTGTTGTTATAGCTATTGCTATTGTTGTTGTTCTTATTGTTGTTGTTGTAGAAGAAGAAGTCATATTCATTAATAATATAACAAAAGAATAATTAAGATCAAACCCGGGATAAAACTTCAATAATTTGTATTTTTGTTTTGATTTTATTCACAAGGCTGAATCATAAGTGCTTTTGAAACCACTGTTGAAATTCTCATGCCCTTTTCTAAGATTTGTATTTCGCCAGATAGTGAAAGTATGTTTATAGCTTGTCTAAGATGATATAGTGTAGAATAAAAGTCTAGGGTAACCGCTGTGTATTAATTTTACGGCCGAAAGTAGCCGTAAGAGTGTTTAGTTTCCAAGAGCTGTCGAGCCGACTTGTTCTGGACTGTTATGTTGTTTGCTTTTATGTATCTTAAGTTTGAATGAATGAATGAATAGGATTTATATAGCAAATTGACGCTGTAGTCAAGAGGTGGCCTATCGCCAAAATGATGCTTCAGGCAAACATGTGTCTGAGATCGACCTGATAAGAATATGATATTTATCTTTTTGACTAAATCAAGTAGTATTTTTGACAATAAATGTTCAACAATACATTATAAGTGCTTGAATTGTGAGAATAATATGGGCTTTCAAGGGTTCGAAAAACTGATCAGAATACACAGTCACCATGAATGCATTATTAAGTTTAAACCGGGTTTGGATATCTTCGCTGTGTAATACTTACGGTTGGAAGTGACGTATTAAAGAGTTCTGAGATGTACACACATATTGCTGTAGACTGTTATGTTGTACGCTTTTGTGTATGATTTAACAAGTCGGCGCTCTGGTTAAGACTTAGCCTAGCGCAGGATTGATGCTTCAGCCAAACATGTGTCTGAGATTGACCTGTAGATAAAAGAAACAAATATGATATTTAATTCTATAACCAGGGGCGTAACCAGCTTTGACCGTCCGGGGGGGCAAGACTCAAGAGCCTTCCCGATTTTTGTACTGGCTTGGAAAAAAAATGTTAACGCGCGCGTAGCGCGCGCAAAAATATATGGACACATTTGTTTATTTAAGCTAAAAAACGCCTATTTTTGGATGAAATAATGGTTTCTTTCTTTTTTCTTTCGTCTTTTCCCTTTTCTCTTCCTTCTTTTTCTTTCTTTTTCTCTGTTCCTTCGCCTTTTCCCTCTTCTTTGCCCTTTCTCTTATTCTTCCTCCCTTTCTTCCCTTCCCATTTTTTTGCTCTCCTTCCCGATTTTTTTGGGTCCGGGGGGGAAAGCTGCCCCCCCGGACACCCCACTGGTTACGCCACTGTCTATAACTAAATCAAGAAGTACTTTTGGTAATACCTGTTCAACAATACATGATCATATGATGACAAGAGCTTAAATTGTGAGAATAATATTGGCTTTCAAGGGTTCGAAAAAATGATACGCACTTTAAGAATTAAACAAGAATACACACATTGAATCCACTCACCCATGCAAATTGACCTAAAGAACCTTTTCCAATTTCCATTTGTATCACTGTATTACAGAACCTCGTTACTGACCAACAACCAAGATTTGATATGTAAAGCTATGGTCACAATAGCCTTACGGTGATCGTACGGCGTTCGGACGTAGATTAATAATGTTTATTTGATTATTTCGTAAACTTTAGCACGAATATCTTGCGGTGGCCTTACGAAAGAGTGTTTACTCATAATCAGTTCGCAAAGTCGCAGACATTTCTTACTGTGGTCGAGCGATAGACTTGTGAATTCTCAATCTTTATTTAATACAAGAATAAAGTGTTTGGTTGGAGTACGGTATTCTGCCCCCCTGAAATTACAAATCAGTCAGTCGCAGTGTCTTTACTCGTTCACACAATATACATTATAAGAACAACATACAATTGCATCTTCTGAGAATTGACGAGCCAATGGTATGTTCACCGACCATGTCAATATCAACGTATAAAGTATAAATGCTAATCCCAGAGAGATGATAAGCACGTCTCTGGCAAATCCTCATTAAAAAGTCATGTGAATAGGAATTACAATGGCGAAGTTCTTACGATGTTCGTGCGGCATCGTACGAATGCCGTGCGGCAACCGTATGCAGGTATTCGCAAGGCATTCGCAACACATATTTGACAAACAAATGACCAGGCTGCGAACTTAAGAACTGGGTTTGATCGTACGATGTTCTAGGGACGTTCGTACGACGCTCGTACGAAACGGTCAAAACAACTGATCGCAGCTTGTTCGCAAGGCGTCTGCGACTAGTTGTAACGGTATTGTTTCATCTATATTAAAAACAAAACTCATTTTCGTCACGGGGAAATACATCTTTTAACATTGCCCTGAAAAGAAATTACATAAAAATGAACATTTGTCAGATATTTGTACAAGAATATAATTATTCATGCGAACGCGACGCCGTGCAAACGTCGTACGAGCTTCATTCTTAAATGATTCGTACGAATCTTTTGTTCGTACGAACATTGTGACCGTATAGTGGTTCATATATTTAATAACTATTTATTAATCGTTTCTTCCTGTCAAATGAATTCATTTTTGGACCTGATTTTGAAATCATTGCTATCTGTATAGGAGAGCATTGCAAATGAAAAAAGAAGGAAATACAAATGTCATCGTCTCAAGCTTATTCGAGGTGTAATTTTGCTTCAAACTTTGCCAAACTTGAACAGACATGTAAAATAGATGAGATACTCACATTTCGATATCCATATTTAATATATCATTATGAATGTTCTTATGAAATAAGTAAATGGAAGTCCCTTCAACCTAAGTGTTTTACATTTCAGACATTTAAGTGGATTTGCTTGAATAATTGACTGTAATACTTTCAACCGTCTGCAAAGAAAGGTATAACAAAGTGCTCTCGCTCATGTATATCTATATTGCAAATATTGCTAGCAAAAGAAATGTTTTAGAAATTAATAAGAATAAGTGTAATCCTCCAACAGAAATGGTGCTACGTATGATAATAAAGGAGCATGGTCCGATTGCTTCAACTTTTTTCAAACTTTTTGAGGTTTTGGTACCAAAGTATTGCTGGTATTTTTCTGATAACCTGTGTAAAATTTTACGGCTGAGTTATGTTCCGTTTTGGAGATATGTATGATAATGTGTAACCATAATCAATTTTATACATAAACGTATAGGTTGCTCTGAAATACAAAATTGCCCATAAATCAAAACGTTTTAACAGATTCAGCTGAAATTTGAAACTTAGACTAGTGGTCATCTTTCATATAACATTGAAAACTAAATTTTTTAAAAAATCGGACCAAGCTCCTTTAAAACACAAAAGGAATATTTAGCATATCAAAATATGTGCAATTTCTGCTTCAACCAATTCAAAAATTCCCGTTTAACTCATCACGCAGTATGTTGCTGCGATAAATTTAAAACTATGTATAAGAAAGTTGACCAGATGAAACTCAGCCTTTTTCCATTATAAGGGTAATCATCCTTTGTTCTGATAAAGTAAACATTTATATACAATAACTTATTACACTAACTGTAATTTACTGGGAAAATACCCAAGTGAGAATTATAGTAAATCAATATCTTAGCAAAATCCTTGTCAATCTGAAATAGATCTCACTTTTGTATCAGATCTTTTCTCGTTTTATTTACAAACTAACTAGAAAATGTACAGCGTTCTTGACTGACAGATCAGAAACATTTCTTAATTTGTATAGATATAAATACTGGATTCATTACCCTTTATTCAAACTACCTGTAATTGTGTAAATATCCATATTTCTTGAACATGCAAGCTTAATAGTGGTCTGATGTATTAACTTTTTAATCAAAACACACGTAATGAAAACTTTATAATCAGGACACTTCTGACTATATATGACGTGCGATACGTTTTACAATTTATCTCTTCATAAAATGAAAAATATTTTCATTGATATAGGGCTTGTTTGCGAATTAGTCGTTGTGTAAATTTTTATATGGGCCACTTCTGTTGAAAATCAACTATCTATCACTATTAATTATACGTACATCGAATAAATGATGTAAAGGCGAGCGTTCTGAATGCATTAATATATTTTGATTAACCAAAAATGGGTGAAGAATTCCAATTTTCAGTATGTCGTCTAACCAAGCCTTTTTTGTAACATGTCTAACCAAGGGGGTGTTACAACCCCCCTACATTTTTGGAACGGGACCCTCTAACTGCTTTGCTTTCAATACGTAGGTATGGTCCTCCCCTATCCAACGATACCAAGATCATAAAAATCGACCAAGGCGTTACGTAATTATGACGTCATAAAGGTCTTTCAGGTCGAAAATCTGAATTTTGGCCACCAAATTCAAAGTTTTTCTAAGCAACGAAGGGAAATGATAATTCTAGCATGACCTGCAAGTTTCAGCATATTTTTTTTTTTTCAAAATGGCGATTTAAAATTGTATAAAATGTCACCGGGTTGCATGCCCCCCCCCCACCTCCTATATCCCAACTTTGACATTCTACCGTAACCCCCGCCCCCCTATTTTTTCATCAAAATGACAAAAGGATGTAAAAGATATTACATAAAAGCCTTTTTTTATTTTCATGCCAAATAAGGTAAAAAATTCACTTTTTTTCCAATTTTGGTCTATTTTTGACCTTATTTGGCATGAAAATTAAAACATTGGCCAAAAAGACTGCCAAGACTGACGACCCATCCGAGTGGGTGTTTTAAATTAAAATTCCCGTTCCGATGTCATTTTTTAATGTTATTTTTCGCTTGTCCGAGAGCCCAAATGACCAAAAAATGTGTTTTTTATGATTTTCGCAAAAAATTTGATTTTTGGTCAAAAATCAACATCACCATCTTGTTCCTTGTGAAAATCCTTTCTGGAAGTGTATACATTTATTAACTGAAAAACGTAAAACTGAGTAACGTGCTTTTCCCCTTAACCCTCGTCTACGCAGGGGGGGGGGGCGTATGTTTTTTCCGCGCTGCATAAAAACGCAAAAGCAACCGACCCCAGGCATTTGGATAATTTTTTTTACATCCTCTGCGGTCATTTTGATGAAAAAATTAGGGGGGTACCACTTAAGGTGCAGTTAGGGTAAGCCGTCAAAGTTGGGGTGTAGGGGGGGGGGTGGTGAAGCCCCAGAAAATTGTAAGTCGCCATTGTGAAAAATATATGCATGCTATGAAGCTGAAACTTGCAACTTTATAACTTTTATAGCAACATTTTGATTTTGGTTGCCATTTTTGCCAAAATCCCGATTTTTCCAATTTTTCAACCTTTATGACGTTATAATTACGTAACGCCTTGGCCGATTTTTTTGATCTTGGTATCATTGGATAGATGAGGACCATACCTATCTATTAATAGCAAAACCAAGTTCATAGGGGATTCTGTTCTAAAGATTTAGGGGGGGTTGCAACCCCCCCCCCCTTTGAGTAGACATGTTACAAAAAAAATAGCCTGGGTAGACGAGGGTTAATTATTATACTTCTCATGATTTAATCATTTTACACTGGTTATGAAGAAAGTTTGGACTGGCTATTACTTTGTATGCTCAATTATTATTATATAAAACTCAGTGTGTACAATTGTTAATGCAACTTTCTATCCTTTATTGACATTGCAGATTCTAATTTCCTGATATGCATCTATCAAAATATCAAAGCGAAAATGACAAGTGAGAAGATATTTCAATCTCCCAAGTGGCATGTACTATTGAAGTGTTTATCCGTTCAATGGAGTGTTTTTCAAACCGTGCAATTTCAGATTTGTAGCAATATCAGACGTATCAAATTAGATTGAATGGATTCCATGGTTTAATGAAAGTTATGTTGGTTAGCATGGTTAGCCTCCGATATCTTGTACTCTAGATTTACAATCATGTGTGTTCATCGAATTTGCTGACTTATTTTTGTTTAGATTGTAGCAATTGTAATATATATTTTTTGGACGATGTCAATGAAAATATTTACAAATCTATCTATCTATCTATCTATCTATCTATCTATCTATCTATCAATCTTCTTACAGTTCGATATCCACATTTTAATATCGTTTTGTTATGCATCTATTTATGGAACTACTAAATGGAAGTCCTTTAAACTAAGTGTTTTTTTTATATATATAAGTGGTTTTGTTTGAATAATTGAATTGAATACTTTTAACAGTCTACAAATAATGGCATAACAAAGTATTATCGCTCATATCTTT
>JXSR01S027676.1:0-15331 GCA_000969725.1 Ophiothrix spiculata | reverse complement strand
AAGAAAGAAAGAAACAGAAAGAAACATGTGAAAAACAATACCCTGCCAAAGCCTTTGGCAGGGTAAAACAATGTATTTCATCTTTTGCCTGCAGTGGTTATAAAGGTTGCCTATCACTTATTCGTATTCTGATATCATATTCGGCAAATCCCTAGTAAACAAAGCATTTCAGCTTGACTTAGCAAAACAAATTTCTTAAGAGTTACTCATTTAAAATCACCGGGTTAAAGCCACTTGTTCATACTTGTTCATACTCACGTGTTTACTAACAAGCCTGTGATTTTAATATGAAAAGTGTAGTAGGGTGATTCCCTGAAAACTACATTTCGTATTTTCCCACGGACTATCCTTCTGTTTTAGTGTTCTATATTTAATTTGAAGTTGAACACATGAACTTGAGATCCAAATATAGACATTTTAATGACATTATGACACACTTATGGTATAATACGTAATCGTATATGGTAATTCCCAGGTAACCCGCTTTTGCATATAAAAGAGCAGGTAAGAAAAGACTACTCACCAATACACACAACCAGCAGTTTGGGATGTTCTGAGGTTTGGAACAGGACGCCTTAACATTGTGGTAAGTAGTTTACCCTTCAATATTTTAATCAAAGTAAACAAATAGTAAGAGCATAGCGCAGTTGTCGCGTCAAGTTGACTTCAGTTATATCAAGAGAAACGCATTATTTTTTTTCAAACAGACCTTCATCTTCAAATCTGAAGCATTCCCTGTTTACCCTATGGGGGAATTTTTTTGCTCCCCCAGAAAAAAAAAATCAGAAGCTTTTTAGGCGGAAATTTCTCTGCATCATTTTTTTTATTTATCATTTTGACATGAAATGTACAAATTTTGCGCGCTTCGCGCGTATTTCACTATATCATATTATTAATTATCATTATTTTAGTCAAAAATTGGCGTTTTTTAACCATAATAAACCAATTTGTCCGAATTTTTTTTGGCCCCCCCCAAAAAAAATTTTTTCCCCCCCCCCCCCCCCGATTGCCTCCCCCCCCAGAAATGAGATGCTGGTGTTGCCACTGATTTTATAATGCGATGCAAGGATTATTCTTTGATTACCGACTGGTACTACAAAATAGTCTTACAAATAACAATGCATTTATCATAAATCGACCTAAAAACGACATGTGGTTTTTTGAGGTTTTTATTACTTATTTCATGAGTAATCTGAAGTTTGTGATGCTAGGTTTTCTTGATACTTTATCAACATCGTTTTACAGTAGTAGAGTATAATTGCTGTTAATAAAGGCTAAGGAATTTGCAAGTTTGGCGTCAAGAATTAATTACCAATTAATGACGACAATGTTTTCTTGATATCCCAAATTACCAGTGATTAGCATTAACATAAACAATGAATTTCATTACGTTGAGGTACCGGGTTGACATTAGAATATAGAATAGACCTGTAATGGGAACTTGATGTCTTATGAGCTAACTACGGTATTTGGTGGAACAATATATTTAGGGTTTCCAACAGGAAGTCAATCTGTACCGAAATTTTAGCCCAAACACAGTTTTGCCTGTAAAACTAATAAGCCGTGACATTAACTCCTGTAATCCATATGCATGATAGCGGGTAATTTGAATTGTTGTTTGGGATGGATGGTATTGCGCATCCATTTTACGCCTATTTGGGTACATCATTATGCTTTATCAGTGCATTGTGGGATTAAATTTCGGACTCAATTGATTTCCGGTTGGGAAATCCAAAATCTGCGTATTCCAGTGTATTTTCTAATAGTAACAGAGGCGTAGTGATGAAAAATCATTATACCACACCAAACATTTGATGGTTTTCATCACCAAGCCTTAGGTCAGGACATACGTCTTATAAGCTGCCCAATTTTGGTGCAACAATCTTTGTTATCTTACAATCTAATATATATTCCAATGTATTTTCTAATAATAACGGAGGATTGGTGATGAAAAAAATTGATATAAACTAATTTTGACTAAAAATATACATAACATCTTGAAATTCTAGCGAAGCGTGCGATTTCGTTTTTGACATTTGACATTTATATTCAAAACAAGAAGAAATGGATTGTGAAATTGTTGTTACTAAATGAAGAAGTGGGGTGTGGGGGTGGGTGTGTGTGTGTGGGGGGGGGGGGGGTTGGCGATGGTGTCAAGACAAGATTTGTGACTCACAGTGACTGGCAGGCCCGTAGCCAGGATTTTTTTCAAGGGGGTGCGGATTTTCAAAAAGTGGACCTTTTGGAGGAAAAACATTCCGTTTTGGTCGACCCTAAACTAATTCTAGTGGTTTTGAGAAAAAAATAGGGTTTTCTAGGCATTTTGTGTAGTATTTTATTTATAAAAGACCTACATTTACGTGTTTTTGTGCTTTTGGTGTTCTTTTGGTGGACATTTAGGGAATTTTTGTGGACCTTTTTTTGTACATTGTTAAATTTGGGGGGTGCGACGCCCCCACCGCACCCCCTGGCTACGGGCTTGGTGACTGGAAAGACAATACCGTCCCTATGCTCCCTTGTATATACAACGTAGCATAATCCAACCCTCAACACTAGTACTAGTATTTTGCCCTACTTCCTCCAAATCGTATTGTGTTTTATATTTGAATACATATTACGACGTTCGATTGACAAAAATGTATAAACAAAAGTATATAAAAAATAATGCAATAGAAATCATGAAAACCCCCAATCAATGTTGCAAAATCATAATGTATTCCATAAAAGTGATTGTTCTTGGTTTAATATAATGCATGCAAGATAAGACAAAATTATATTAACCAGGTCACTGAATAAAAATTATGATTGCGAAATACTTGGAAGTTGAACAAAAATCAGGTTAAAACTTTGATTTTATTCTCTCTCTCTACATATATATCATTATTTTTATTTATTCGTTGGTTTCCTTATTGAACGAATACTAGAATATTACAGAAGGGGTTAGGCTGAAAACAAAAGACGCACCAAGACACAACGATCGTTACGATACATGGAAGAATTTCGATGTTTTTGACTTGAAAGGAAACCGGTGTAATGATTTGACTGTCCCCCATAACCAGGAGTCCGAGTCTAATTCAACTACACGGAAAAGGTCGCAATCAATGATTTATTGATTGCACATGTACAAGTACGTTCTATGGTTCTACGCAACTGAATAGTAGCTAGGACACTCAGTCACACGGACCTTGTATTTCATTTCACCGGAATACCTAGAAATAAAAAACCCTGCGATATCCGGTATTACGAAAACCCCTCCTCCAAACATATAAGACTTAGTATTTTGCATCAACGTTCTTCTTACCTAAAGGACAATGGAATTTCAATTGCTTTATTTAAGATTTTTTTATATCAGATGTTTTGTAATATAATTTTGCATATTTGTAAATTGTATTTCTTTTCATTGCGCCCACCAGTCCATATAAGCCTATTGTGTGGTCCATTCATTTTTATTTAAAAAAATTAGACGTGGCATATTGCAGTTATCGCCCACTGCACGCTACACCGAGACCTTTGCATTGCTAAAACAAGTCGGAGATCTTTAACCAGGTTTAATTGACAAACACATATTGCAGTTATCGCCCACTACACGCTACACCGCGACCTTTGCATTGCTAGACCAAGTCGGAAATCTTTAACCAGGTTTAGCAAGGCATTTGGGGTGTGTCTTACGTGTTTTTTCAATGGACTTGATCAGGTCCTTTGAATTATCGTATGCTAATGAGTATGGTGTCATGAGAACGAGAATGATCTTGATTTCGTCTTCGGTCAAACAATTTAAAACCTGGTGCACTCTAATTAGTCAATGGTCGCGCCGGTTCGTCGTGGTTAATTCAAAATCGTCGGGTCATACAATTTCGTTGTTTATGCCCAACCAATTTCGTCAATGGTCATCCAAATTCATAAATTATCATTCAAATTCATCATATAGGCCTGCATTGGGCGGCTGCATGCGTTTAAGGTGGCTTAGCACGGATAGAAGTCCTCCTATTCATTTTTGATATATGGTGTCATTATATGAGCTAATCGTACTTCTGAAACAAAAAAGGGGGTCACAGATTTACCTTTAGAGAAAAATCCCTTTAAAATTTTTTTTCCAATTTTTACCATTTATTTCTATGGTAAAATCATAAAAATTAGGACAAAACAAAAACAGCTCTATTGTTTTTTTTTTCTCCTTTCAACATGTGTTTTGGTCCTTCTATGAAAAAAAAAACCCGTAATAATTGATATGTTCACCGATGATCAATTTTGATTTAAATTAGGATCTTAACTATGTATTTATGTTTAAATGAAGTCTTTGACTTAAATTAAAACACAGAGAGCTTTATTTAATTATTGAAATTACTGATATGTTTAGATCCCGAATTAAAAGGCAAAAACAAAATGTTTATAATTCAAATTCATCATATAGACCTGATGCACCAACAATTAAATTAAACAATTTGCCAAATATTGACCTCTTCCAATTATTTATATTTCTGAATTATAGTTGTGAACAGTAAAAATTGTTTTATCATTTTAAAATGAACCAAAAGTAAAAACTGCATTTAAACATCCAAATAAAGTTCCAAATTTAAATATGGAATTGATTTGTCACTATACGAAAAACCTTTGAATTTTATTAAAAATCTGTGTAATTTAGACTGCACCCTCTCCTGAATGACACATTATCATCAAAATTGCTGTCATAACGTCATTTCCTATCCATTTATGTTTAGGCAGTGTACGCCTATGCGACGAATTCAAATTATATTTTTATGAATCTGGATGACCATTGACGAATTCGTTTGGCCATAATACAACGAAATTTTATGGCCCGACGAATCAGAATTAACACGACGAAATGGCGCGACCAATTAGAGTGCACCAAGTTGGAAGTTGTTTGACTATAGACGAAATCGAGTTGACAAATGTACAGTTTCGATTTTTTGAGACGAATTTGAACTAAACAATAATTATTGTTGAATTCGGATGGAAAATATTTTCTTTATTTTTTGCTGCCTATTTTCACCTGTTTCTTGAAAAGTGTTTTGTCGCAAAGTCCCCCTTTTCGGGGTGAGTCATCACATATTTACTACATTATAGAGATACTCCATGACATAATCAGGTTATAAACGGCTGGTTTTGGATGGACGGTCACATATGATAAAAACCACGAGGGTTAACAAGACTGTCATTACAACTCCAAAACATATTACTAGCTCTTGGTCATAGGCTACACAAATATTTATATTTTTGTTGCTTTTAGCCACAGTTACCGGTTTTTGTTGAATCACTTTGGAGCGTATTGATTCACATGATCATACTAATAGTACAATATGGCGCTCAGCAAAATGTCGATGACAACTGCAATGACAACTGCCATGTTCACACGGGAAGACGTTGAATACAACCGAATGGTGAGTAAGACCATAGAATAACTTACTTTCTCCCTCCTCTTTTTCTTTTTTGAGTGGGTGGTGGGGATGGGTGGGTGGTGTGGAGGGGTTGAAAGTTTAAAATGTGTATGGGGATGGAGGCAGCCAATAATAAGTATAAAGCACAGCGAGCATGGCGAGCGGAGCATCCTTGCGGTTGGGGTCTTTAGTGGTCTCTTTTGCCATAAAAATGACACTTATTGTAAAAATGGGCAAAATTGACAATTCTTTGTCAAAAACTTGGCGAAATTAACGTATTTTGGCATTGATTTGTACTCTTTCTAATTTTCATTTTATGATATCCTGTGTAACAAGCCCAAGTTGATGGGGAGGAGTCAACAGAGTGGTTTCGCTTCTTACAAACAAAACTCAATGTAAAGTTAACAATGTCTTTTCAACACCATTGCAAAAATAACATGTGGTGTTCCTCAGGGTAGGATTCTTGGCCCATTTCTTTTTCATCGCTGCATAAAAACGCAAAAGCAACCGACCTTACTCTTTTAGGTCATCTCTATTACATCCTTTGCAGTTATTTTGATGAACATTTTAGGGGGGGGGGGGTACCACTTAAGGTGGGGTTAACGTAGGCCGTCAAAGTGTTAAAAGTGTTATTTTTTATTAGTAAAAACCTGACGAAAATCCGTTGTTTAGAACTTCTTTGGCAAAATTTTAATTTTGGTGGCCATTGCTTACGAAAACCCTGATTGAAATCTAAGTTGTTTGCCTTGACTTGCACATTCCAAAAACGACATTAAAGCATAAAGCATTCAGGTTTGATCTAATTGCATATCGGTATTACAGAATATATGTATTTAACTAAAATGGAGATTTTGATAACTAGATATCAATAATCAATATGACAGCAGATTACTTGAAATTCAAACAAACGCATAGCGCATGTGCGAGGTGACGCCATATCAGAGCTTTGATGCAATAAGAATCTTTGTCTCAAGTATGTACATGCTTACAAAATGGCCGCTCACGAAAAAGTTGTCTTCGCTATGCTTCGTAATTTTCCTCATCCATCGAAACCAAGACTAGCCTTTTTAAAGATTAACCTTGCAGAACAAAAGCGGTAATATATATAACTGCTTATGATGTGGTAGGTTACTACATGTTTTGATTATTTTTGATGGGTTAAGCTTACAAAATGTTCTCGAACATGCGCTGTTCGTTTGTTGGCCAGTTAGTTGTGCAACATTTGCTATTGAAAACCAGAACATATTATACTCACATATTAAATGATGCGTGTTGTTTATTTCAGAGTGGAGACCAAGAAGGGAAATGCGTCCTGAAAAGAAGCAAGCTAGATTGCGTCGACAAAGACGGACTCATGTATTCAATAAAGATCAGAAATTTAAAAGGGATTGAAATGTTTGGCACATTTTATTCTGTCAACAGGCATCGATATGAAAATATCATTGCACTTACCATTGGCAGTAACATCAAGTTCCTGAAGTTTGATAACAAGTAAGCAATTTAAAATGAAATCCCGGAACAAAATTCAGTCAGAGCCTTAAAAGCAAACGTTTGTAAGCAAATGAGGCGCCAGAACTGAATTCAGTCAGAGATTTAATTGAGCAAATGAGGCGCAAGAGCAGAATTCACCCTGGAGAAAATCGAGTACAATTCTAGTACAAGATTGGAATGTGCACATTTGGAACATCATTCGAATACACTTAAAGTACAATTGTACACGAGTCAGTGATTTAAGCAAATGAGGCGCTAGAACATAATTCAGTTACAGTCAGAATGTTTAGCAAATAGGACGCCAGAATTCATTCAGAGCTTTAAGCAAATTAGGCTCAAGAACAGAATTCAGTTAGAGCTTTAAGTAAACGAGGCGCCAGAACAGAATTTAGTTAGAGCTTTTGGCAAATGAGACGCGTCAGAGCTTTTAGCAAATGATGCTCCGGAACAAAATGTTGTCAGCAAAAGAGGCGCCAGAATAGAAGTTTGTCAGAGCTTTAAAGAAAACTAGTTGCCAGAACAAAATTCAGTCAAAGCTTTACATAAGTAAATGAGGTATCATATCAGAATCAAAGTAGAGGTTTTCCCACAACTTTCCAAGTTTATACCTTATAGGCCACGCCACCAGATATTCTTGTTCTATTTTTATATGGTTAGTTGTGCCAATTTATCATGCTAGGGTTGGTCGTACAAAGCCGAGTTTCGCTTTGTCGCCTGACCTCTAAAATTTGATTGCTAGCTTATACACAGTCATAAAGTTTGAACTCTTTGAGGTGTTCAGCATGTGGAAAAGAACATCAAGACACAAGACGTGCCTTTGTGGCCACAACAAATGCGTTTAACGGCATACTACCATGTAATTGTCCCCGCCGAACGAGTTCGAAAAGGGGACTTTAAAATGGGCTCCGTCCGTGTATGTGTCCGTGATGAAAATGTTATCCTAAATTGTTGGTGGATGCCCCTTGACCGTCCAAAGACTGAGTTTGTCATCCGGTGTCATCAGGGGTAATTAAAGGTGTCCGTGATGAAAATGTTTAATACCCAAATGTTAACCTACATTTTCTTAGAGACCGGGGGTCGCACGTTTCTTAAACTTGGTGGGTGGGTGCCCCTTGGTCGTCCAAATACCGAGTTTGTCACCGGGGGTCATCAGGGTCAATAAAGGTCAAAGGTCAAATGGGGTAAACCTTGGTGTACGGACATGAAACTTGGAGGGCGCGGTCGATTCTTGATGCCAAAAAGTTGTGAGGTCACTTCAAGGTCATCAGGGTCATTCAAGGTCACAGGAGTTCAGCTCAATGTGCATTACTTATCTCCACATTCGGCGGGGACATATTTTACGCATCGCTTAAACCCGAGTTCTACTTGTTTGTAACCATATTTTGATAGGGACGATATGGAAAGATGGTACAGTGAACTCATGAAGCCACTAAGACGGGAAGGGTGGACTGAAGAAGAAGATGAAACGCAACCAGGAAGACGTTGTGCTACATGTCCCGAAGGTTTGAAAAAGCCCAACACATTGAGCAGGAGACCGCATGTGTCTGCTTATGGTAGTCTAGATCAAGGGTTTATCTCCAAAAAAGACAAACGCAAAGCCGTGTATGACATCCCTAAAGAACTGTTGCCCGAAGGAGTAAGTTCAATTTTGTTATATATATTTGTGATAACTCACACCGAAAAGAGGGACTTTGCGACAAAAGACTTTTCAAGAAATTGATGAAAATAGGCAACAATAAAATAAAGAAAATAATAAGAATTTCCAGTAGATTTTCTGTTGTGAAACTTGATCCTGTTGATAAATTTTAACTAGTAAGGTGTCATTTATATCTAAAGTTGGGTGTCATTTTAAGCTTAGTAAATGCTGTGACAGATGAAATGATAAAATCAAAATTGATACCATCTGCATAGTTCCCCCTTTGGGGGTGAGCTATCACATTTATCATACCACTATGATAATTTATGACCATATTTGAAAAAGACGACGGCTGGGTACAAAAGGTAGAGATTCATTTAAATTGTATTTATTTCTATGTTTTTATACATTGTTTGTGGGAATAAAGATTGAAATAATCAAAAATTAACGGTCAAACTGCTAATAATAATATGGTCATTGTTCGGAAATATTCGGAAACCATATCATAATCAGATTTATGATTCTGATTCCGAAACTATCATTGTTATAAAAACATAACAATATTCTTTGTTAATGTTTATTACCTACAGCTTCAGTCATCGGAATCATCAACAGATTCAAGTGATGGCGACGATGATGATAATGACTTGAAAATACAAAGTACGGCAGGTTTACCAGGTAAGTTGTACACTGAAAACCTAAACTGGTCAGCCTGACTAACTTTAAGCTAGTCCAGACGGTACACATCTAGACTAGCTTTAAGTTAGTCTGTATTGCTGGACTAACAAGGATGATTAACTTAGCCTAGTCCAGCATGCTGGACTAGTTTTAAGTTAGTCTGTTGACCAGCTTGACGTTAGTCCAGCAAGCTGGACTAGTTTAGGCCTGTCGCTTGACTAGTTACTGACTAGTTTTAAGTTAGTCCAGACGGTACACATCTTGACTAACTTAACGTTAGTCTGGCAGGCTTGACTAGCGATACGTTAGTCAAGCGGGACTAGGCAACGTTAGTCAGGCAAGCTAGTCGAGCACGCCAGTGCACATGCATGTACGATAACAAGCTTTTAAGCTTAATCCACGATGTATATAGCTAATTCGTCAATAATGTTGAGAGAGGTTTAAGAGTGACATATGACCAAAATAGTCCGTGAGCTGCATATAATCAAATGTTATGATTCACGATACATCAGTACATAATGGTGATATTTATGAGGTCAAACAACGGCACGATGTTTTACATGTCTGTACTGTCCACCATGTTGCCATCAATGACCCCACCTGACCGTGCTCAGCCTGACTAACTTAAGCTAGTCAAACCAGCTTGACCAACTTGAAGTTGGTCAAGCTCTTTTGTACTGTCAAGCTAGTCAAGCTCTCAGTCTGGCAAACGTGTCAAGCAAGGTTTTGCACGTTAGTCAAGTGGGCTTGACTAGTTTATAAGCTAGTCAAGCAGGCTTGACTAGTTTAAAGCTAGTCAAGCCTGGCTTGACCAACGTCAAACTAATCAGGCAAGCTGGACTTGACTAGTTTAAAGCTAGTCAAGCCTGGCTTGACCAACGTCAAACTAATCAGGCAAGCTGGACTAACCTGTCTGACTAGTTTAAAGTTAGTCATGCAGCTGCTTGACTAGTTAAAGTTTTCAGTGTACGTAACTCAAAGTTCCTAAAATTAAGTTCCCAGAAACGCTTTTTCCCTCATCAGCAAATCAAAAACATCGAAATTTGTCTGGAGTAGATGTATGAATATTTTTTGAGCACTCGGGGCCAAGGAGTGAGGTACAGGATTGTACCTTTTGGGGATCAAGACACCATTGAGCGGGATTTTTCCACCATGCCCATGGGAATTATAATTTGCATTTTCTTTCAACGATCCACGACGCTAAACTAAGCAAAAGTGTGTATAATCATAGCTGTAAGTTTTGCCCAAGAGTGTCAGCATAAGCTAGCTAGGACATAACAACTCGGCTAATATATTGAATATCAGTTTTTCGTTTTCGCAGGGAATGATTCGGCAAATGCATCCATGGTTTATCATGAGTATGAAAATACCACAAACTTCAACCAGTTCACCCGACCTGCCAGACCTTCACACCAGCCTAGTAACCATGATAACAGAACGATCAGAGTTGTTGGTCATCATAATATAGTGATATGTGATGTTCACCAACAGACCGGATGCGACTTAAACATCACTACCAAAGAGTCTATTGGTAAGTCAGTCAATCATGACTGTTAATGTTTGGTCATAATTACCCTTACTTCTTCGGCTGTACGAACATTTGACGAACGACCCATTTTTTCTAACATCTGTTTTTTGCGCAACTGGATTATATCGTAAATAATAGAAGTTCATACAAAACGGTTAAAAATCTTTAATACACCATTCACGTACCCCGGGGGGGGGGGGGGGCACTCAAATATGAAAGTACCTGCTCCTACCGGCTTTCGAAATGTAGGGGCAATAGGTGAGAAATAAATTGAAAAATAGGGGGTCATTCGGTGTAGAGGGTAAAAAAACTGGGTCATTTCGAGCGATTTGTTGGCAAAAGCGAAAAACAGGGTCATTCGGTGTCTGTTTTTGAATAAAATAAGCCTAATTTTGACATTTACGAAATCGACGATCTTCGAAATGTTCGTAAAATTTTCGAAAAATCGACAAATTAAGCGAAAAAAGGGGGTCATTCGGTGTAGGTTCTCAAAAAAAAAGGGCAATGGATGAGAGTCACCATAAAAAAGGTTGACTTTCAAAATAATAGGGGGTCATTGGGTGACAGCTCAGTGAAAAGGGGGGTCATTGGGTGAGAGCGGAGCAAAAAAGGGGGTCTATCGACAGAAGCATGACGCGTGCCAATATATTGGAGTGCCCCCCCCCCCTGGGTCACGTACTTATACCTTGTATGATAATTGAAGAGTATTTTTCAAAACTCACTTAGTCCAACGGCTGACGGTGTAGTGAAATACAGAGTCCGTGTGACTGAGCGCCCTTAGTTACTATTCAATTGTGTACAATGTACTTGTACGATCAATATTTCATTGATTGCGACTTATTCCGTGTAGTTCAATTAGAACCGGACTCCCGGTTATGAGAGACACTCAGTCTCATTACACCGTAGATTTTGAAACCTAAATTCTTCATCTAGATTGTTCTGATGTTCATTTTACCTCACATTGCAGGAGTAGGGTGTCCTTATCCTGATTACGATCAGATGGTCGCGGTTCACTGCCCTTAAGGGGCATTATAGAATCAAGGATTAAGGGGGACGTATTCCAATAAAATGGTGCATTTTCACGAATTTTCCATTTTTGAGTTTAAGTCATCAAGTGGTCCTTTAAGGTATGTAGCTTCCAAAGCATCACACACATTCTTTTCTCAAAAGATTTCTAAAAGTGTTAAATTTCAAGATTTGGAACCCGGAAAGCGGAAAAATACAGTTGCTCTTGTGGTCATGTGCATGGTTACCATGGTAACGGCGGCCATATTGGATTTAAAGTTTTTTTTTCGAGATTTCGTTTAATAGGAAAACTAAAGCTTCTTTTGAGATGCAGTTTCTTGTAATTTTAAAATTACAACATTATAATTTATGTTACTACAGAGCCCGTTTTGTTATTTTTTCCTCAGCAGTGGAATTTGATTCATTTTGCATATGTAATTAGCGCGTTTCCCGCCAAAATAAACTTCAGCCATCTAAAATGTACCAAAGGAATAAAAAAAAAGGATTATGCGAATAAATGTCTCTTGAAACTTTCTTTCGAGCAAATATCATTGGGCACAAAACCTAATTTGGATAAATCATAGTGCATCCTCTCAGAGTAATTGCAATCACCGACACACCCAATATTTTAATGAACTGACAATATCATCCCCCATAAAATGTACATCTTTTTACAGATATCAGCGTTGTTGCTGAACTGCAAAGCCTAAAGAATGAAGTGTCTCAGTTAAGAAATGGAGTGTCTCAGTTAACACTGTTAACAAAATACATGGTTTCGGAATTAACAAGTGTACCAGGAGACCAACCTTCAGGAGAACTGCAAAACAATCCTTTATTGTACAGAGCATCACAACAATTTTCAGCAAATGGTGGCGAGCTTCAGCAAGTGCATGAAGGATCCATTGTCTTCATTGTTCGATTCAAATCCAAGGCGGATCTTCAGAGGTTTTGGTTGGCTTATACATCTGGGGAGTTGGCAAAAGGTCTTACCAAGTGCTTGGTCACGCCTGAAATAGAGCAACGAGCGGGATGCAAAGTGGCTCTTCAACTCAATATTCAAGAAACAGAGTACAAGATGGGATTACAAACTTTAGGTATGTGAGGAATACATTTGAGCTTTCTTAAAGATAACACCAAGCATTTGTTATAAAATCAATAATAAGTTAGCCTTTAACAAAGGATGACCCATTTTCAATGTAACACACAATAAAAAGTATATTATTTATTGCTAATACTCATTGTTTATGTAACCTTTTTTAATTACACAAGATGGAGCCGTATCTGACCCTTTGTACGTCGTTCCAGGAGGTAACGCTTGTGAGAGACACGATTATGTCAACCTTCCATGTGATGGTAAAGACTTATCCGCTCAAAAGAGACAGGACAGCTTCATGTTAACAACAATTAATTCAGGTAAAGAACTATATACAATGTTATGAGCTATTCGTGACCTTGCTGATCCTGTCGTCGCAAGAATGAGCAGTAGTGAAATCGAAAGATCCTTAATATTATTTGTAATTGACTATTAATCAATTGAGCACAGTCCCCTTCACGACATACGTTGTTAAAATGACGTCGGTCATTTTGTATCATTACGTTTCTCGAAAGATAATGATTATTTCAACAAATCGTTCTTTAATTATTTGAACAACATGTCAACCCTGGCACAAAGAAGGTACTTTTGTATCATAATTTTAGATACCTGATAACTATCTAAGAAAACGCATTTTTAGGTACAAAATGGATATAAAATTAATCTGTACCTCAAATGACATTATGACGCCTGCTTGTGATTCTAGAACAAATATTAGATACCTATAAAATATATTGTACCAGAAAATTTGAAAATCAACGTAATAGAAATCGATAACGTCAAACAAAATTATTTCCATGATATTCTTCTTTTCACAATTAGAAAGCGAAGAGGACAATACAAGTTTAGCCTTTATCAGTAGTTTCAACCCAAGCAAATCTGAATACATGCCACTCATCATAAATGGAAATTCTCCAGCACAAGTGGCCGAACAGCAAGTCAGTACCAAGGCTTCCCAGATGAAGTCAAAACCAAAGCCACCACCGGTTGCAGTCAAGCCAAAAGGCAAACTAACATCTACAAAGACGAAACAAGAAGCAGTTGATCAAAACAACGTCACGGTTCATGGCATCAACCCATCACCCGATTTTAAGAGAAAATTGTCATTCCGTCTCAGGACACGTCCCTTAATGGTAGCGCAAAATAACATGAATAATGACTATTATCTAGAGCCAGTACCTGAAGATGCCATCTACATTGATATCGATAAGTCTACTTATTCATCTACCTACGGAGATCAGGAGTTGTATGAGACATTTGAACAACCACAAGACGTGGTGAAAATGGTTCAAAAAACAAAGTCGCTTCACATTTGTAGTTTAAACACGCCATCACAAGTGCACACAAGAAAACAGAGTTTACCATTAGCTCTTAGCAAGGATAAAGAAGCAGTGGCGACTTCAGATCGACCTCTTCTTCCTTGGAGGAATGGAGAAACTCTTCAGTCTGCTGTCAGGTAAAATAGTTTTTATCAGTTGCTCAGGGAATGATTCACAATTCAACTGACGGTCGACCCGTTGCTATTTTGCTGCATAATGGCAATTACTTTTTGTTAATCCCGGTCGACTTCTTACTGCTTTTATATACATGTATATACAAATTTCACAGTCAACAGTAACCCTATGGTATATCATCAATAGAGAATCTATGATTTCACAGCTAGTTCTAAATGAAATGAAACATTATTTATTGCTATTTCATTTCTTTTAAGAATACCTTAAAATCTTCTTAAAAGCTTGATACGCCTTTAATTTATTTCAGCACTTTCAAAAGACAGCAAGGGGAAGATTCATTACTTGTGGAACTAAACAAATCTTCATTATGCAACGGAAAACGGCTTGGTCTTACTAAAATTAAAGGTTTAACATACGTGTGGTAGGTGAAGCTTTTTTATTATTATGTTTTTGTATAGTTGGATAGTTGGCGGGTTTGCTGTATAAATCTTTTGGATTTTCGTACTTAATTGAACCGATTTAGTAGTCTAAATTTATTAATTAGTGTAAGATGATTGATTTTGTTTAAAATACATAACAACCCTTACTTCTTTGTTTTATTTTGAAACAAGGATTAATCATTGGGACCCCAATGGATCTCCACTTGAAGAAAAGATTCACCCAGGAGACCAAATACTAAGCATTAATGGAAAAGATCTGAAGGATTGTGACATAACTACAGTCTATAAGCAAATTGCAAAGAGCAAGGAACAAAAGGTATAGAAAATACCAAAATTACTTACAATGATTAATATATAACGTATATTGTTTTACTTTTCACAATCATGTAACATAAATTACTAAGGGGCATCTTCAAAACTCAACCGGCGGTTGCCTGCCGGTTCTGGGCGGTTCAACCGGAATAAACAATAGCCAACCGCCCAGAACCGCCAATAACCAGCAGACAACCGCCGGCTGAGTTTTGAAGCCGCCCCTAAATTACTATACCGTAATGTATGAATTAATTGTATCTACTTATATAATTTGAACTTGGTTTTCTATATGTTTAAA
>JXSR01S027674.1:5647-35307 GCA_000969725.1 Ophiothrix spiculata | reverse complement strand
CACTGGTATGCACTCAGGAGTCACACTAAAGAGAAACCGTTATATTTACAGGATAAATCAAATAAAAAGGCACCAAGTTATATAGATACTTTGATACAAACTTTAAACAACTTATTAAAACAAACACTTTTATGAATTTTTGAGAACAAAATTATAAACTTTGTCGCTCAAAAATAATCATTAAAGGTTAGAATTAAAGAGAAACCGTGTGTACCATGGTATGAACTGTTTCTCTTTAGTGTAGCTACTCTACGCGATGGCAACACAACATAACATAACTTAACTCTATACAAATACTTGGAATCCAAAACCATTTATGGAATTATATTTACATTAAGTTATATGATTTCGGTATAGAGCCGCAGTTATTTTAAGTTTACACGGTTTCTCTTTAATCTTGGTCTTATGTTTGATGTAAAATGTCATATTAAACTTAATATATTTGCTTCTTGCTTTTATGTGGACTTCAAACAACAATTTCTCTCTATAGTATCATTCTCCGGATCGATCATTCTCCCCCTAATGAAATGACTAATTATTATAATTTAAATGTAAATTTTATCTCGGTATATATGTGTTTAAATTGAGAGTTAAACCCAAACTTTTATTTGCATTGCAGATCACACGTACGGTTTTGTTGTGGATTTTTTCTTCAGCTACATTCAATGAGGCTAAATGTGTGAATTTTATAATACAGAAAAGGTTCATATATATTTTTTTTAATGTATCATAGCCTTAATATCATTAAGTTGTTCTTAAATTTGTACCAAAGTACCATTGACATCCAAACTGATTATTTTATCGACTGTCTTTAGTGTTATTCCTGTGTGCATGGAACGCATAATAATCAAATCGCTGTGCCAAATGTCTAATCATATATGTTAAAATATGTCTAAAACTACCCTTTCCAACACAAAATTAGGGACCGATGTTCACAAGCCCCGGGTCACAAGCACTTGTATAATAGAGGTACAACTAATTAAGTTTACATGGTTTCTCTAAGATTCTAACCTTTAATGCTTATTTTTGAGCGTCAAAGTTAATAACTTCATTCTCAAAAATGCATTATAGTGTTTGTTTTAATAAACAATTTAATTTTTGTATCAAAGTTCCAACATAGTTTGATGCCTTTTTATTTTATTTATCCTGTAAATACAACGGTTTCTCTTTAGTGTTGATCCTGTGTGCATATCAGTGAAATGAAATGAGATTCAAGATAATTAAATTGTTGCAAAAATTCTTGAACATGTTGATCCAAGTCTGAAACGACCCCATACAACATTGCAGTGGTAAGTAGCAGTGATAAAATTGGCCATTTTAGTTTAATAGGTCTATAGTTTATCGCTGACTTTTAGGCTATTGCATATGTGCATCAATCGCCGTAGCTAGCTTGACGGGGTACAAGAATTAAGAAATTTAATGTTGTGTGCCTTAACCGAAAAACCTGGATTATCGAGTTACTGGACATCTGGCGTTGAAAATCTTGGATTTTCAACCGATAATCCAAGATTTTTGAGTTACTGGACATTTGGCGTTGAAAATCTTGGATTATCAAATTGAAAATCTTGGATTTTCGAGTTATTGGACATTTGGCGTCGAAAATCTTGGATTATCAATTGATAATCCAAGTTGTTCGACTTCTTTTTGAAAATCTTGGATTATCAAAGTGATACTCCAAGATTTTCGGTTTGAAAATCCAAGATTTTCAAAATAAGTCGAAAATCTTGGATTATCAATTGATAAACCAGGTTTTTCGACACCAAATGTCCAGTAACTCGATAATCCAAGATTTTCAACGCCAATTCGAAAATCTTGGATTATCAATTGAAAATCCAAGTTTTTCTCGAAAATCTTTGATTATCAATTGAAAATCTTGGATTTTCAACCGATAATCCAAGATTTTCGTCGAAAATCCAAGATTTTCGACGTTACTGGACATTAGGCGCGCCATACACGAGTGTTAACATCGAGGTTTAATGCATACATTTTCTGAGTAAAAGTGATGTTTGTTACATTCTGTATAAACTAGAAAGTAAAACTTAGTAAGAAGTGTGTTTTAACAGTGTTATATATTTGTTACACTCTCTTTAAACCTCGCCAATGACTGTTTAAAATCATTCAGAGTAATTCTGGTCGCCATTTTGAAAACTCCGCCATAACTCTGTTCTGCACAGACTACATTTTTGCCACCCTGCATTTTCATTTTACTCATGTTCTCATCTTTCTCTGTGCAAATCTTGGTATAATAATCATAAAAAAATAACGGGATTCAAAAAGTGCCGAATTGCGTCTACACTATAAGTGATTCTAGATTCATTTGTACCATGAATGAATATGGAAAAAAGTACCTTGCAACATAGATTAAAACTGACTACACTAATTTATTTAGGTTATTCGTCCAAATAACAGACAACATAAATAAAATGGTGAGATCTTCAATTCAAAACATCAGCTGTGGAAAAACTTTTAGAAACACTGGATCTGAATACCTCACAACATCTACCCACCAATGATGGGAATATTTTGGTCCCGAAATTATCTGGGAAATTATTCCAGTGAGCACAGTAGAAGGGTTTTTTTTTAATTATACAAAATGTTATAGCAACGATAATGCTAGTTCTTGATATAATTCCATTGGGGCAATTATTGGCCAATGCAGCTCATTTTGAAACATTTTGGAGCCATAAACTAATAAGAAATTACACAGTTTCATATATTTCTACACTCTTTTAGCACTGATTTCAGATAGCTTTGCTCAGAGTTAGCACATTTATATTTTATGAGTATCAAAGGAAGCACAATCCTGCAATTTGAAAGCCAATTCCTGGAGGTTATTTGAAACTCTGATGAGGACTTGATATGACGCCTGGGACTTGCAGAGGATAGATGAGCATCGACGGTATTGAATTTTTTGGGCTGCAGGCATTCTGCCTGTCTTGTCAATTTCAGTTTCATTTTTCAAATATTATATAATATAAATCAAAAAATGAGCAGATATTTGTAATAAAAACTAGATTAAAGATAGAATTTGTTTATGAAACAGTGCAAGGATTATTAGCTGTCCAACACTATTTTTTGTGCATATTTAGATTTAGAATAACAACTGCCTAAAGTTATTAATCTAATTTTAGAAAAGCTTTTCCAACTGTCGATGATGAATTGTCAATTAGATGATACTATTTTTTATTTTGTCTTTTTTAGATAATTGTGTTAACTTAACTTGTATTTGTTTATTGTCGATTTTATCTTTTCTTGTACAGTTTTTGATACTTAATTCAAACTATGGCATTTATATTTATAACTTGCAAATTGTCTCATGTTGAGGTTAAATAAAGAGTGTTCAATAAGTTTGGCCTGAGGTATGTAGAAGGAGATAACTTACACCTTTTGTATTAATAAGTTATGTAGTTCAACTTTAGAAATATTTGGAAAGTTTCAGGTAAATTCCCGTTTTTTGTGTGTATTTTACAGAAACTTAAAACTTGCCTGTTAGAAATTTCTAAAGTTTACAATTAAGCATTTACATTTTACAAAAAAATAACCATTTTGATACCAAAACTCCAACATCCATGTCCTCTCTGACATTTTGAAAATCTGAAGCCAAATTCTTTTCATGCTATTTGAAAGAGTCATCTTTTTTCTCAAGTTTTGAGACATATTTCAACAACTCAGCGTATCTCCTTATACAGGAGCATACCACTTTTGATTCATGATGAATCCACAGCTGATATTCAAATTAGCGCATCACGCAGGGCACATCGTTTACGGATGTGCGTTTATGCAGTACACACATACTATTCATCAAGCATCAGGAACTTTAAGTACATACAAAGCCTGGTTCTTGGGACTCCAAAATGGCAAAGCAACAATCATTAACAAACAAGCACTTTGCCTCAGATTCTGCTAAATATTTGTATGAAGATGAGTACCGGTGTAATAGGAATCACAGTTCCCTGATCTTACTGTCTGGGTTGTACAGTAAAGTTTAGGCTAACAACTCTCAGCTTTATTCCGTTATGGTCTATGGAAGGGAGACTTTGATTTCATGGAGACTTTTTGTTACTTTTACACTGGTATCTGTCAAATTTGGAATATTTAAAATTTAATTTGTGACGTACGTTTTCATGAAGATTTAATTGTTAAAAGGCATTCAAACACGCTACAGAGTTGTTCATCGCCATTCAACAACTGCATATCAGCGTATTTTTATCACGCTCGGGCGGCTAAAGCCACCCTCGTGTGATAATAATAGACAGACACATGGATGCATCGTTGTCGATTCACAATGAACACCTCTGTGGCCTGTTTGAATACCTAATTGAAAAAGTCTTCTTTCTCAAGTGTTGACATTATTATTGAATTTATTGGGTGTAGAGATATTTTAAGGTAAATGCCCTCTTTTCAGTTTTAGTAAAAAATCAACTGTCAAAAGCCTCCAACTGGCAAGTTCTATATTTGAGTAAAATAAAACAGGAAAGCATACATTTACTTAAAACGTTCCACATATTCATCAATTAAGTTGAACTTCATGATATTGATAACAACTGCATAGCGTATCTTATTGAACACCCTCTTGTATAGCTAGAATTTCAGGTTCCTTGCTGATTTGCCATGCATTGTTTGGAGATCAGTCCAATTACTGACTATGAGGAGTGAGGAATGTTTCATACAGTTTCAAACTTTAGGCCCTTCACCTCCCAAACCATAAATACCAATAGCAATCTACAGCAGACAATGGAACTAGCGCCATTTCTCTGATCTCGCCACTCACAGACACAACTGAGCCAGATCAGCTCCAAGAAAACTGTTCCAGTAATTTTGTTGGGAATTTGATAGTACTTGACACAATAAAAAGTGCACAAGATTGAACAGTCTTAAACAAGGGCTACTGCAGAGTTGCTGCCCAGATAGTGATTTGGGCCTCATAATAATCCCTGTCTGTGGAGGAATTGACTTGTAATCCCTGTTTGACCTTCATATTTGACCTTCATGAATTTTAATAGCGATATATATAGAGAGGCTTAAGTCTGTTAGAGTTATTGTGAATGTTACAGGGTTTATTAAAGCAAGATTTTTTTAAACAATTTCACTGACAGTGAAAAGATTAAGATAAAACATAGTTATTGTTGGTGATTCTAATCTGCTCAACTTTAGCAATCTAGTTTATAGGCACAGTACATTACATTTTATAAGCTAAATTTAATCAGTTCAGATGTAAGCATATTATCATAGTACAATTTACTGCAAATTTTACCTACCCTCATCCACCATAGTCATGATTGCAAGAAATAAATTGATAAATTCCATAAGGTGATAATACCATCACTCTATATAACCAGACACATTTTATCATCTATTATATGTCTCATATAATTCCTTGTTGTGATCTGAAACTTGTTAATGGCCGATTGGGAAGATAAGGCCAAAAAAAAATATGTTTGCTTGTCCTCGTCCGACCAACCGATTCTCACGCTGCGACCGTATAACTTTTTTTTTCAAAAAGGTTTTTTTTTTTCAAAATTTTGCACAAAAATCGCGAAATTCCGATGACGAATGCAAGTCGCAGGTATGTACGTCACGAATTAATATTCATATTTTAATACCAGGTCTACCGATTGTGAACATAAACAGAGAGAAAATCTGAAGGCCATAAATTTAGCGTAGTTTTCGGTACTTTTCTACATATTAATGGATGATCGAGCATTTCTATTGCATTTAAATATCAAACGGAACACACAATCCAATTAAAATTGCAAAGATTGTACAGATATTTGTAAGGCCTTTTGAGGAAAAGGCAATTTTAGTCGGGTAAGTGAAACTAGGTTGCCGAATTTTGCACCGGATTTTGCGTGCGTACATTTTTTGCTTCTTTACACCATTTTAATGGATGAGCGAGTAATTCTATTGCATCTAAACATAAAACGGAACCCAGAAACTAATGTAAAGTGAAAAATATTCTTTGATTTTTTTTTTTTTTTTGAGAAAATAGCAATTTTACCTGGGAAAATAAGATATAAAAAAAAAAATCCGACCGACCGACCCGAAGTTTCAAATTCAATCGAGGACAAGCAAACATTTATTTTTTTTTGGTCTAATGCCAGTCAATGCCATCCGTTATTGATATCCCCTGTAGACTCTCAGTATGAGGATAAGAAGTGAAGTCGCTGTAGGAACAAACACATATTTATCAGTTTTCAAACTTTGCTGTAGCTATAGAAGATCCATTATACAATGTTTCTTTGTTTGTTTGTTTCTTTATTTGTTTGGTGTGTTTTTTTGTAGATTTAGAGGTGCATTTGTCATACTGTAACATATTAAACTATGTATTGAACTCAATTGTTATTTCTGTTTGGAGTTCCAAGACTTATTGTTTACTGCTTATTTTACCCATCCTCTTTCAAGATAGAGACCCAGGATTGAGAGAAATCAATTGATATATTCCATTACGGAGTAATGCCATTGTTCTATATGGCCAGACACATTTCATCATCTACATACGTCTCGTATAATCCCTTGTTGTGATCTGAAACTTGTTAATGGCCGATTGGGATGATAATGTCAGTCATTGCCATCCGTTATTGATATCCCTATAGGCTCACAGTATGGGGATAAGAAGTGAAGTCGCTGTAGGAACAAACACATATTTATCGGTTTCAAATGTTGCTATAGCCAAAGTACATGGATTATACAATATTGTTAGTCTGTAGATTTATAGGGGCATTTGCCATATTTTAACATATTGGACCATGTAAATAGCTTTATTTCTGGTTGGACTGGATGGCTTGTTTAATGCATTTCCAATTTTACCCACCCTCATGTGTACACATTGAGATTGCAAGAAGTCAATTGATATTTTCCATTAGGGGTAATGCCATCACTCTGTTTAACCAGACATTTCATCATCAATATAATATAATATATTATATCTCATATAATCACTTGTTGTAATCTGCTGGGTGATCTTAAGCTTGTTACTGGCTAATGTGGATGATAATGTCAGTTATTATCATGCATTATTTTTTTTTTTGTTTGGTAGTTTATTTTTTGTCAGAACCCTGAAAAGGCTGACCTTTTATTTATCTTATTTTAAATATTTATACACACAGACAGAATAATAAAAGATATCAGTTAAATTTTGCAATAAATATAACATGTTGTAATATCAGTACAGGGAGAAATTCATATTGATATTCTTAAACTCTCAGTATGAGGGTAAGAAGCCAAGTCGCTGTAGGAACAAACACAAATTTATTAATTTTCAAACTAAGCTGTAGCCATAGTGAATGGATTATACTATCTTTGTTTGTTTGTCTGACCGTTTGTTTATAGGGCATAGATTATAAATTGCATAATAGTTAGACAAAGTTAAGAGTTTACATTAGAATATATAACCTCCTTAGTAATTTTTAATACAACATCACTTTATTCAATAAATCTGCTTTAAGAAAATAAGAAGGTACACAAAATGCGCTTTCTTCTCTTAACTCCTGTCTCTATCATTTCTGGACATAAGGTGATTTTTGTAACTTTCTGGAATTTAATATTGCAAGATTCAGTTGCGTTAAGGTTAATTCAATTATTTCAACTTTATGATCTTTTCAGTATAGAATTGCAATCATACTGTTGCCTCTTAAGGGTAGATGGTTATCCCTCAGACACATTTCCCCTAAAACGAATCAAATAAACTGCAGCAACACAGCTTTTCTATTAACTTAGCAGATTTAGTACAGAGAAACCGAAGCTCAAATTTCTGTCTGGGATCATGCAACAGGGCAAACACATTCTAGCAAGGAGTTAAAGTTTCATGTGTAGGTATTCAATTTCAGGAATTTTACTGTAAAAGTAAAAGCTGCATCGTTTATTTGCCAGGGATATTTGCAATTTGTTGTGAGATGTTTTAATCATATTGTCTGGCTAATCACAGTACATTTCATAACTTTAAGTGAGTAAATATATAAAATGGATCTCTAAATGTTGTTTACATTATCCCAATACACAATTTTAAGTACATTACCATAAAAATTACAATCAAACAGGCTAATTCATCATACGGTACATATATGCTGAAATGAGGGTTCTCAAGTATTTGTAATTGCATAGATTGTCAAGAAAATTACTCATAAGATATTTGCCTTCAATTAAAGCAAAAATATGAAATCAGTTTTACTCAGTATGTCTTTCCATCATCAGGGCTTTCAAATAGCTTATAAAATGAAAAAGTATGAGCGACTGGCATTATAAAAAGTAGGTTGAGTGTAATAGGGTGCTTTTATTAACATCACATTTTGCACCTGGCCCCTTGAGGACCTGCTTATATGATAGTGCTTCAGGGAGATGATGAAAATCTGCATATTTAATACACCATGTGTATCAAAAAAAATTGTGCACGGATTAAAACTGATTTTGACCTTGATAATAGCACCAAATCATAATTTTCTTGTTATTGAAGTAAAGCAAATTAAATAAGCTTTCAAATGCAGAAAAAAGTATAGAAATCGGATGAAAAATAAAAAAGATATGACCAATTTTGTACCTACTTTTAGTTTTTATCATAATGCCATAACCCGTAATTGTGATATGTAATATCTTGCTTAACTGTGTTAATCCCATTGGAATGGAAGAAAAAGAGACGTACTTACAAAATTGGTCATATCTTTTTTATTTTTCATCCGATTTCCATCATTTTTTCTGCATTTGAAAGCTTATTAAATTTGCTTTACTACAATAACAAGAATATTATGATTTGGTGCTTTTATCAAGGTCAAAAGCAGTTTTAATCCGTGCACAATTATTTTTGATACACATGGTACTATGCTGACCTTCAGGTACCTTAAGATAAGACGGGGCACAAATGTGCAGCAAATATGGCATTTCTCTGTCTCACTTGTGAAAAAGGATTGTAGCCTTAATGCCTAGACAACTTCTTGGCTGGCTCTGCCTCAACTATGAGAATAAGTATCACCATTTGAAGATAAAACCTTTGATGATCAATCTGTTACACATAAAGTTTACTTGCTCCTTTGAAGAAAAAATACCAAAAGGTTTTTTTTACAAATATAATCTCAATGCTGTCATTATAATCACATTATAAAAGAATGATTTGATCGGATCAAAGCAAAAATGTTGTTTTCTGTTTAAAAGGAGGAAAATAATAAATACGGGTTTTTAAAGTCGGGATATTTAAATATATTCTTACAGTTAAATCCCCAAGGTTACAGTGTTAAGTGAGAGAGACTATAATGTTCAATCTTTGCTGTAGGGTATGTTGTGTAGTCTTTTGTTTAGAATACAGAGAGACTGCCAGGAGGGAAATCAATGCTGTTTATTGACACAATTATCTTTGTTTGTCTGTTGAACGTATCATGTCATGTTTTTTTTTTCTTTCTCCATCAATAGCTGTCTAGACCTTTAGTAATGAAATGATCCAGCTTAGAACAAAAATTATTTGTTTGTCTTCCATAATTTTTCTTGCTTAGATTATATACTTTTGTACATTCAACCAAACACTTTGTGGCCTTAAAACAGATCCAAATGTTAAATTAAATTCCTGACAAATATTCTCATAAATGATTTAGGTATTCAAACATGCTACAGAGTTGTTCATCGCTAATCAACAACGATGCATCCATGCGTCTGCATATTTTTTATCGCGCGAGGGTGGCTTTAGCCACCAGAGTGTGATAAAAATACGCCGACGCATCGGATGCATCGTTGTTGATTAGCGATGAACAACTCTGTAGCATGTTTGAATACCTTTCAACAACGAAAATCGTCCTGAAAACGTGTAATTAAATTTTAAATGTTTTCAATTTAATGGACACTCATCTCAATAAAAATACTTTGAAGAATCTGAAACAATATGCAAGTTTTTGACATGATGTTGCTTTGTCGTATTCAACTGTTCCCAAGAGCCAGTCCGTGCACGTACTCAAGTTCCCGACGCGCGATGAACAGTGCGCCGATTTTAGTGCACTGCGTAAATGCACCTCCGTGTACGCTGTGCCGTGCGTGACGCGCTTATTTGAATATCAACTGTGGATTCATCACAAATCAACAACGGTACGCTCCTGTATAAGGAGATACAGTGAGTTGTTGAAAATTATATAAATCATTTTACAGTCAAAATGTTGAATCACATGAAGGCAACAAACATTTTTTTCTGTTTGAGATAGAGGAAAAAATTATAGTTAGTAATAAAGGCTGTGATATTCAAATATATTCTTACAGTGAAATCCCAAAGGTTACGTGAGAGAGACGATAACATTCAATCTTTGCCTTAGGGTATGTTGTTTAGTCTTTTGTTGAGAATGCTGAGAGACTACCAGGAGGGAAATCAATGCTTTTTATTGACGCAGTTATCTTTATAAAGTTGTTTGTCTCTTAAACTTAACAGTTGTATCAATATATTCTCTTTTTTCATTCAGCAACAATCTACTATATTGTTGGAAACATTGCTGTTACAATGTGTTGATTTTAAACTCTTTAATACAGTATATTTTATTGTTTTCAGTATTAATTAAAGATAGTGAAAATATTTTGATTGCAGTTGTCATTATTTACACTAAGACTTCAAATGATACAAATTTGAAAATGATTTCAGAAAAGGTAAGGAGTGATGCTGAACTCATCAGTTATAAATGATGGGCATCGGGTCTGTTAATTTGTTTTCAACAGTCACATTTCATATGGGACATGCGTAGCCTAGCGGAAAAGTCCTGGACTGTTAATCACTGGGCAGTGAGAGTTGTGGGTTCGAATCCGGTTGGCGGCATGTGTAGTGTCGTTGAGCAAGATACTTACCCTTTTGTGCTCCTCTCCACCCAGGTCTCAAATGGGTACCCGCTTTCTTCAATGCTGGGAAGGTAAGAGACTCGCGGGGAAGGAGGTATAGCGATCCCTCAACGCAAATATAACAAAAAATGTTGAGTCTGGCCCAATCGCTTCGAAAGAGAGATGGGCACTCCAACCTGTGAAATACAGGCCGTCCCCTTTACCTTTACCTTGCATTTAACTTAACTCACCTAAAGTGTATCAAACATCTCTCTTTAACCTCTAATATTATTGAAAAAATGAAACTGAAATTAATTAGTAAAAGAGAGAAAAATGAATAAAGCAGATTATAAGCATCAGAAGATTCATCTAATTGAAATAAAAGTAGAAGCTCAGAAGAGTATTTGATAATCTTTAAAAGACACTGGGGGCATAGAGTTGGAATGTATTTGAATACAAAGTATTGAATCAGTTCATTAGATTTGTTGCCTTCTCTGACTTTAATATTTAGAATTAGTTAAATGTATATTCCAAAAAATGATGTGACAATTATACATAGACACTTTGGTTCACAGGAGGTTTCTTAATGCTTTTAAGGAACAGTTTTCTTTTTGGAAAAATGAAATCATATGTATGGTGAATATTAAGTACAATTTTTGTTTGATTTTGATAGGTTACTTAAGGTACTATACAAACCTTGAAGTATGCACCAAGCAGCCGATTATTGCACCAATATGACCATATGGGGAAGTAAATCAGTCCATATTTTTTGACTTATAACATGTACATATCTTGCTGAATATTCCAATGAACTGATGTTCACTGTTTGTCCATTTGGTAGCAAAAAAATTGGCCACAAATAATACCAAAACTATGAATGATTCAAAAGCAGTGATTTTGTTTTAATCCTAATCAATCATTTCTAGTCTCTAAAGCAATACAAAACTACCAGTTCACAATGTTGTAGAAAACCAAGAACTCCTACAGCTATGTTCTTCCTGACATTTTGAAATCTGCAGCCCAATTCTTTTCATGTTTATTGAAAGAGTAATTAATTTCAAATGTTGACACCTTGCCCTTGTTAATTTCGTTATGTGTATGGCTGTATCTAAAAATATGGAGGTATAAGTAAACTAAGCCAACTTGATGTGAAAACATACAATAAAAACTAATTGTATGTAGGTCTAAAGGAACTCAACTCCATTCGTCTTCTCCGTTCCTGTAGATTGGCTGGAGGTGTAGTATATTAAGTAACTTCTTATTATTTGATGTGATGCCCAAGACTAACTACTTTGTTGGTGAAGAGTTCCGCAAGACAGTTGTGAACTTTTCTGGCCACATGACTGGATGCTCCATCCTGAAACCACCAAATGCAGGAGATAGTTCCATTCTGATTAAGTTGGTATCTGGCACCATTCAAGATTTCTGGAACAACATTATTATGAAGGAATAAGTTGCAAATATTTGCATGCATTAAGATTTCCATCGATGATTATTAGTGCTATCAATGTACCATCATCCCAGCCCAAACTGCTAGTATCTCTCTGTTGTTGAGACATCATTGGTGAAATCTTGTGGTGTGTCATTTCTTGGTGCATACTGCATATTTAGCATTGTCATTACCGTCCATTAGAAAGTTTTCCTCAATTCTGATTACAATGTCCCTAACAAATATTGGACAGCAGGTTGTTAACCGTATTCCTCTTGCCTTAGTCTTGAGGTTTTAAATGCTGTCCTTGTTTCATATGGTATGTTTAGTATAATAGGTCTCTGTTAGTTATTCTACAAATTGACGATTTAGATAAGACGAGTTAAATTATTTAGTCCTGCTGTCGTCTGTGTGTTAGCTTCCAAATATTGCCTTACCAAATCTACATTTATTTGTGATCTTCCAGTCCTATGACACCCACTGTTCGTTTTTTTCTAGCTTTATTGAGCTAATTTTCAGCCACAGCTCATGATTTTGGCACAAGCACCTCTTTAACTTTGTCAAACTTGCTCGAATTGGCACAAGCTCAAAAACCTTGGCGAAAACACTGCTAATAACAGTTTGCCTACAAGGTAGTCTCTGCTGTTACCAATTTCAGCATCATAAAAACATTGAGGTCTAGGATCCACACCTGTCATTTTCCTCTTGCTTCATTTAAGGCTTATACTGTCACATCTTCTCACTCTTTTCAATGCTAAATGACATTTATTATGTAACATGTGTTATAAACATTTTGTTTCAAGTGGGAAACACCTAATCCACTTGATGTTTTGTTGTCAATTGCTTTCTCATTGTCGGGGAAAGTGGACCACTTGAAAATGTACTTTATAGTTCATTGAAAATTTGTTCAATATTATCAATTAAAGTGAAACAAATTAAAAATCTCATATGTGACGTGTTACAGCAAAAGTCGTAGCTACAAGTGTATGATTAAAAAACAGTTAAGACCAATTTTAATTGGTCTTAAATAATATTGACTATTAAAATAATCAATATTTGAAGAGAAGGTAATAAATTAAAGCCATCATTTAGGTTCCTGGGTGAAATAATAATGGAGCAAAGGTAAGAGGTGCTTTAGTTTATTGCCCTCTTTTAATTTATTGATTAATGATTAGTTTTCAAGAGTCTATTAATCAGACACTTGTAGATTGGACTTTTGCTGTAACGCGTCACATATTCCATCAATTGTATACTAAACATCTTTTAAAGCCCTCAAAACTGCATGCAAGGCTTGTAAGATTGTTTCTGGGACACACTGTAGAAAAGAAAAAATGAGAAATAAAACACTCTCTGTTGATTTCTAGTTTATGAGCATCAAGAGAATCATTTATTTGAGATTTGTAAGCTTTACTCCTCCAAGATATTTGAAATTCAAGAGTACTTGATAGTCCTTATCAAGGTACAGGGGAATGAAAATTGGAAGTGATTGGAATTCATACAAAGTATTGAATAAACTAGTGAATAAAATTCATTTGTCTTTTGTGATTTCAATTAATATTTCAAAACCTGGCAGGAGATCTACATATAGACATTTTGGTTCAAACATTTTATTATGGGTTTGAGGAAAAAATGTCTTTAGAGAAGAAATGATATGAATTTGTGATGAATAATTTCACAAAAAACTTCATTTGATTTTGATACGTGTAATGATTGTGCCTTATTATATTGTAGTTCGCTAGAGTTTTTCATTTTATAATAAATGTGAGTATGTTGCTCTCTCCAGATTAATGAATTATTCATAACCATAATTTTACCATAAACCTAAATAGATATCAAAGATGTATGCTATGCAAATAAATGCCATAATTGATATTTCATATTTGACTTTTTACTTAGAAAATGAGCGGTTGGGATATAAATGAAGATGGCACTTACAGTTACTGCTTTCATTAACTATTGTTTGTCCAAGTGGAAACAATGAGAAATAAAAGAACCTTTTCATTTTGTATTTTCAATTAGAACAAAAGATAGTAAGGACTCTGCATCACTTATTGCTAGAAATAAGGTTAATGATTATCAAGTGAAATTCAAAAATCAATTTTTAATGAGCTGATGACAGCTTATTCTCTAAAGTTAATATTTCCATTATATGGATATATATTTGTGGCTTATTATGTACTAATAAAGGTGTAAAAAGAACATCAAGCATACAAATCAAGCATGTTCACGAGATTTACATCATTATCAGGTCACATAATTGTTGCTGTGGGTTATGAGAGGGGTGTTCATTAGTTCTTGACCTGAGGTAGAAGGATTTAAGCTATGCCATCTTAATTGATATGGTTTGTAGTTCAACTCAATTGATGAATAAATGGAACAAGTAAGTATCTACTTTAGTTTTTATTTTACAGAAATTTGAAACTTGCCTGTTTCTGAAAGTTGATTTTTTACCTTGAAATTTGAAAAAAAACATGCAATACTTTTCCAGTTATGACAATTTGTTGAATTAAATTCGGAATCTCAAAGGTGTGTTAGTACAGGAAAGTGTATGGGCATTTGGTGTGTTTGGTTCATGACCAAAAAAAGTTCACAGAAAAATATGCATATGGATGCCTCAAGTGAGTCATAATTCTTCCACTACGGATCATGATTCATCATGCATAATTTTCCCATAATATGAAAAAAATCGTGCAATGAGGATGATATCAATTGAAACCTCCAAATCACGATTCTTTTTTTTCATCTGAAAATTGCATTTGATTAATTGTGATGATAGTTTATGTATATACACCCAAACTATTTCCTTGAAAATCTTATCTTACCCTGATCCTTATTTAACAAATGAAATCTGAAACAATAGATGAATAAAATTGATAAAAGAATGTATTATTTATTATTCATATTGAGTTCTTTCAAAGACCCTCATGTCATTTCCATATTGTCAAGAGGTCTCTGAATATTCCTCGAAGGATTTGTTTTAGATTTTTATTGTGAATGCTTTTGAAATAAAAATAGATTTTAATATAACTAAACTGGTATGTGTCATTCAGAGCAGTATGCCATGAAATTACTACTAGTTTCTTGCCTACACTGCTGTTGGAAAGTATTTCTGCACAAAATCTTTATTTATTATCTCAAGTGGCATTTATCTGACTTTCATAATTTTTTGACAGAATCTATATTTTATAATTATCTATAGAAACAGAGCAGAAGTACAATCAATGCATTTGAAATTATGGTGTGAAATGCATATTTACCACTTTAGCTTGTGCATAACAAAATAGTTTAAATACATTTCTGCACATTTCTTTGAAAACTTATAACATGGAAACATTTTCTCTGGTTGCACAGTGATAATTAGGTTATGATTAATTGATAAGTTACATTCTAATGAGATCTGTAGTTGCAGTGTGTTTGTATATGGCCCATGAAATCAGCCATTTTTATGGTAATGGAAGATCAAATATCAGAAGAAACATTGATTTGTGTATATTGAATAAACAAGTCACCTATACAATCATGAATCTTTGATGATCATAGGTCATTTTAAATACAAAATGAGGCTTCTTAAACGTTTTTAATTATGCGGAAATACTTTCCGGTGGCAATGTATGTTCATCATGTTCATAATCAATGCTGTCTATGTCAAAGCTGGTGACAATTTGTACCAAGCAATGATTCATAAACAGTGTTCAAGATATAAAAACAAATGCTTTAATAAAATAAGACAAGAGGGAAGTGTGACTGACAGATCTACAATTTTATTATTGAATGAATATCTATTTCTTCACTCATTAGCTCAGTTGATAAGCAGTTAAAATGTCAATAGAAAGAAGATGACTTGAGACAACCAAGGACAGTATAAAGATAGTACCTGGCTAACATAAGTTTACCTTTGTTATATACATCCATTTGTCAAATCAACGCAATATTTGAATGCTGAGTATCATCTATATTTGAGTGTAGGCATAATGCACTAAATGTGTGTAATGGAATTTTCTAAGAACAAAATCACTGATGTTAATTTTCAAGTAATCTCCTGAGTTGTACAGAAATACTTAGCTATCCTATTTTGAATTGCTAATCATTTGCCAATGATGTATTAGATTTATTTGTCCAAACTAAGTTTTAAAAATAACATGAATCAACAACACTGAACATGTGTTAAATGGATTGGAACACTTTTACTCTTATCAACAAAATGTTGTTTGAGTAAAAGGCTTGTTGTAATTGAATAATTGTAAGAAGTTCAAGATGTGAAGTAATCGTGTAATACTGTACAGGTAATGGTAAAATTAGGTGAGCAAAACACTAAATTAGAGAGAGTGAAAACATGAGCATCAGTGTCTGTGATTCATGTTATCAACACCCAAAAAAAAAATAGATTTGAAGCAGTATAACATAGAGCAACAAGATTTGTTTGTTAGGCACTAGACTTACTTACCCAAGTGAGAACTTCTCATTGACTTAATTCAAATGATATACAGATTATTGTACCATCTAAATAAAATATTTTTCCATAAAAATCTGAATTTTTATCACTGTCTAAATACAAACCAACAGAGATTCCAATTAATTCTCCAAGATCTGATTATACAAAATTTCTTATTGGGTATTTCAGGTCAGAACTGGTGATGTTACGTCTAACCCTTTTTAACAAAAAAGTAGTGTTTCCTCTATGATACCACAAGCAGTGATTTATCCTGAAGGTTGTCACCAGCCAGTGCTAATTTACTTGAATATACAGTAGTTTCATCTTCGGGAGTATGCATTGCAGAAGGAAGAAACTAAATAATTAAATTTCTGCTTAAAAGTGCAACTGGTTATTTACCTTGCGTATTTCCCCTCAAACCCGTAAGTAAGATTCGACGGCACACTCTTAACAACAATTTAGCTGATTTATTACAGGAAAAGTAGATGAAATATCAGCTTCTGAGTGTGGAAGAATATGCTCAGGTAAAGACAATATTTCACGCATTCAATCTTGCAATATTATTGTGAAATGCAAGCCTACGGGTGTTTCTTGTTGCATATTGGAATTTCCTTTGATTAAAAGGTTAGATTGAATCTATCAAATTAATCAAGTAAAGTTGTAGATTCATAACCAAACAATCAATATATGTTTTTATTTATAAGAGCTTAACATTTCTATATTCTCTCACTCCTGTGATTGGCAAAGAGACAAGAGGAACTTAAACTCGGAAATAGTGCCCATTTCTAAGGGTGTTTTTGCCTCAAAACTGATTTTACCTATCTTTAATTTTTGAAATTATTGCAGACCCTTGGATATTTTTTTGGAAATGGAGCCTCATGGGACTTTATATGAAAAGGTAATTTGTTAGAGGTCCACATCCCCATGTTGCTTATGATGTGAGTATCTACCAAGAACATTTCTAACAGGTTTATATTTTACAATTTCTTGATTTCCCCCTTGTTTTAATTAACCCTGATCTCTTGTTGACGTTAACCCTCTTTTTCCCACTAGGTAAGCAAAAACTACCCTGCGATAAGTCATTACGGTATAGTCTACCCCTGCCACCTCCTCCTCCCCTACCCCCATCTGATTCCTAGCCTTACCCTTTTTATTCAGCATTGTGGTTGCTTCTAAAATGATCTCAGTTAAAACACCATGATGGGCTGTGAATATTCCTTTTTTTTTTGGACATTGGTTCTTTTCTCCACACTACTCTCTTTTTGGCAGACAGTTGAATACCACACATCTGTGAACATAGGCATGCTGCACTGCACTCCTTATATGGCGCCACACCACAATAGAGCTTCCCAGTTACTTACTGTACAAAATGGCTTCCTAAAATCAGCCCAGAACTCAATAATAAAGCAACTGAACACTGCCTTTTCTCAGATGATTTTGGTCTCTTCTAGCATAAAATGATAAAATGATAATAAAAATACACCTTAAAGGCAAAATGTTCAAGATATTGGACGCTGAAGTATAACGCCCCCTATCACTGAGAGCTGAATTTTGTATTTCCAGAATCAAGTGCAAATTAAGGAAAATCCTTTAAATTTTACCAAATTAGTCTGGAGATCAAAAATGGCATCAGAGCATCTTTAAATAAACCTAACTTTATGATTAGAACAGAATATTGACCAAACTATTGCCCTTCCATACATTTTGAAGTCCTGTTTTTGGAAGGGCAGTCAATTTTGCCGATTTTAGAAATGCCGGATTGCGAGTGCTAGTTATTTAGTGGTGTGCGCCCATATGTTGCAGTACAGGTGTCAATAATATTAACAGATAACTTGCTATGTGTCAAAAAATAAAAAAATCACCTCTTTAGAATGATTTTTGTTCTTAAAAAACAATAGTACGGTTTGAAAGTAAGATCAATGTGCATGTCAAACTTCAATGATAGATGTGCCTGTCATGTTTCTGCAGAAGACTGATTGGCAAGCATTTTATTAGGGATAATACTTTTGTAGAGTATCAGTGTATTCATCAATCATGTTACATTGCCTCTAATTTGACTTTTCATTTTTTTTTGGTTGCTTTTGTAACAAGATACAAAGTTGTTAATGGCCAGTTTGGATGACAGTCTTAGTCATTACCATCAGAAGCCTTCATTACAAAGTATAAAAACTTACTTTTACTACCAAAAACAGGGGGTTATGTTAGCTCTGGTCTTAACCTCTAAGCATAACATTATTGTGTGATCAATGTTTACATCAAAGATAATAGAACATTTTGGGTGACATGTAAGAAGTGGTGCTGTCAGTTCTTTTTTTGAAAGAGATAGGAAGGAATTAAAGAGGTGAAGTGACATATTCAGATTTGTTCAACTTGTTAGTAGCAAGTACCATACAAGGCTGGGATGTTCAAGAAGTTTGTGGCTGGAGCTAGAAGGAGTTAAGCTATGCTGTTCTTAATAACATGTTATGTACCTTAACTTACTTGATAAATAGATGGAAGGTTTAAAGTAAAATGTGCTTACGTTTTATTTTACAGAAACATTGTGAGTTAATTTTTTACCTTAAAGAAACAACATATCTTATCTGATATGCCTTATCTGACATGCATTAACCTTCAAATCTCTCTCTTGGGTGTTGCAACCAACAAATTCAACAAAGACAAAGTTTCAACACTTTAAAAAGATTACTCCTTCAAGTAGCATGAAATAAATTGGGCTGCAGATTTCAAAAATGTCAGGGAGGAGGTGTATGTGTGAGATCTCAGTATTCAAAGTTTCCAAGTTTTTCTTGGATTCTTACATTCTTAGATTTTTAATGCTTAATTCTAAACTTGAGAAACAGGGTTTTATGTTTCTGTACCATGAAAACAAGAGCAGATATTTACTTTGAAATTTCCAAATATTCTTCAGTTATAAGTTGATGTACGCAATATATCAATAGGAGCAGCCTAGGTTATACCTTCTACCTCAGCTACAAACTTATTGAACACCCCTCATATATATGTGATGACTCACCCCGAAAAGGGGGACTTTGCGACAGAACACTTTTTGAGAAACTGATAAAAATAGGCAGCAAAAAATAAAGAAAATAATAAGAATTTCCAGCAGATTTTCTGTTGAAAATTTGATCGCCTTGATCAATTTCAACAAGTAAGGTGTCATTTTAAAGCTTGGAAAATGCTGTAACAGATGAAATAATACAATCAAAATTGATATCATCTTCAAAGTCCCCTGTTTCGGGGTGAGCCATCACGTATATTAAATTAACTTATCAACCAAAGTTTTATTAAAATAGGAGAAAGGGTAAATAAAATAGTGTCAATTTCATATTCTCATGATAACAAGTGCTTTGTAGCGTTAATGTAGGTCATATTTAAATCAATGCGTTTATAATCAAATCATGCTACATGAACATTTGTTAAGCTTACAATGTTTGTAGAAAAGTGTGTGACTTCCTTTACTTAGAGTATTGACTTCCTGACATACTTGTTTGTTGCATTTGTTGTGAAAACAATTTCCAATTCATTTGAATGATCCTATACATTTACATATTTCTCTAAAATTACCATACGATAAGTGAGCACCATTTTCTTGTTCTATTCTAAACTTTTCATTGTTATGCTTGAGTTCTTGTGTATTTCAAATATTCTTTTTTTACATTGGCCATATCATACAAAAATGTTTTGATAAAAGTAATGTTCTCTGTTTTTTCAATTCATTGATTCATCTAAGTTTTGTATAATAGACAGAATCAAGCCATGAAGATAAGCAAAATAAGCTATGATTTTGAGTTATTCAATGTATGTACCACTCACCGTAAAAATACACAACTAACCATAAGAGATTATGTTTTAAGGGAATTTTCTCCAATCGAGACTGTAAGATTTTGTGAGATTTTAATTCAGCTATTAAGGGACAATGGTTATTTAATAGGAAAAAGATTTTGATTCTGTATCTAATACAAAAATAACTTTCTTCTTCTCAAAGTGTTTTTTGTTTTTAATCATCATGGAGCTGTAAATTGTTCCCAACCAGCCTGAATACATCATGTGATGTTGCAATATGTTACTGAAATCCCAAAAGAGTCTCATCATGAGTGATTAGAAGTAACGCTCCCTGCAGCAGCAACCAAGTGTGTGACATTCAGTGACATATGTGAAGGGAAACAGATTATGCCAACTTGTTATTCCAAAGACTTGATATGTAATGGGAAATTTGCATCATGAGTGCTCATACTTCACACTTAGATGTGTTGAAACTTGTTAAATAAGTGGTGCCGAGTGCAATTTCCATGTTATGTTGAAAGCAAGTGACTTGACGTACATGTAATGTGGGTCATATTTGAAGAGATGTTCTCCAAGTCAAATCTTGATGTTTAAGATTTGCTGTTAAGCTTACATCAGGTGCTCCAAGGCATGTGATTTCTTGTGTTTGGAGTATGTTGTTGGGGGAGATGAAAAAGATAAATCTTGCTATCTCATATTAAACCTAGTTTTATAGTTGCTGTTTTTTAGCACATTGTTATAGAACATTTGTGACTTGCTCTGTCAAAACCTGGACAAAGTCAGATAAATCCATTCTTCAAATTTTATCAAATTTAAAATGGCAAAATTATAAGCTTTCCAAAGCTTAAAATGCTATTTATGCATTTTATGATATATCCCCCCCACCAACCGGGGGGGGGGGGGGGGTATATCATACTCCAGGATTTCTCAATGTTTTGTCTGTCAAAAAGTGACATTTAGGTTGAAAATTACTTTGTTTTCTATTGATTTCTGACAAGTTTATTGGGCTATATCTCCTTAAGTGTTCTGGCGTGGGAGCAAGTCACATTTATGCTTACATGGAACCTAGTTCCATAGTCATCATTTCTATGCATTCTTTTGGTATAATGATCATGCTTTATCTAGGAGATTTTGATAAATAACAAAATATAACTACAAGTTTATAATGGTTCCAAAACCATTCTTCCTTTTTAGATATTTAGTTACATTTAAAGCATTACCATGCATAACTGATCATAAGAGTTAGACAAGAGGTGTCTAAAAACGGGTTTCTTTTGATTTAACAAATTTTTTGATTCTTTATCCCATTTGAGAATAACATTCTTTATTCATGTTGATCGAAGTGTTTTAGAACCAAAGAAATTGTTCACAGCAAATTTAAATACTATAATCTGAAGTTTCAATATGCTTGTGGAACCCCAATAGAATCTTGTTGTGAGAGACAAGAAGTGATGGTGCTGCCACATGCAATCAAGTTTGTGACATTCAGTGATATATAGGAAGGGAAACAGAATATGCCAACTTGTTATTACACAGACTTGATATGTAGTGGTAAATTTGCATCATGAGTACTTATACTTCACACTTAGATGTGTTGAAACTTGTAAAAAAACTAAGGTAACAAAATAACTGCAATTTTAGAATTGATATTGCTTCAGAATAATTTTCTTCTATAAAATGGTATTTAAATAGTTTTGGTGTATTTATATAAATGAAAACCATTCTTAACTTAGGAATTATGCATAAAGTGTCCGTTTTGTGCAAGGAAGGTCCAAAATTGGGGTTATACCGTTGGTTTGGTTTTAATTTTATCATCTGATTTCATAATAACTAACTTATTGCATCACAGTGGAAAAGGTTGAAACCTCTACATCACTTGCAAGAATATACCTGTAGTAGATCTTTCGATAGACATCGTCTATCGTCCTCAGCTACTTCTTTGGCACTGGCGATAATGTTAATGTTGGCGGTTTTGGATCATTATTGTTTAACTATAAAATTACCAATTTAAATAGCATTATCTGAAGTTGTGATATGTTATTGAATCTCACAGAATGTCATTGTGAAAGATGAGAAGAGACATTGCCTGCCAGGCAACCAAGTGTGTGACAATCAGTGATATATGTGAAGGGAAACAGATTATTCCAACTTGTTATTCCAAAGACTAAATATGTAATGGTAAATTTACATCCTTGGAACTCATACTTCACACTTCAATAGTGTTGAAACTTGTGAAATAAGTGGTGCCGAGTGCAATTTTTATGTTGTGTTGAAAGCAATTGACTTGACATTATCCATGTGATGTAGGTCATATTTGAAGAGATGCTCTCCAAATCGATTTTAAGATGTTAAGCTTACATTAGGTGATCCGGGGGTATATGATTTCCTGTTTAGTACATTGTTGGGGGAGATAAGAAAGATAAATGTTGCTGTCTCGCTTGAGGCCTAGTTTTTTAGTCATTGTTTTATGGAGCAATGGTATGCTTAATCAAAAAAACAACAACTTGTAGTTACACTCACAACATATATCACCGAGTTATCACCTTTCATTATCCTTAGTTTCATAATCAGCATTTCTATATATTGGTGTAGTAGCAAGATCAAACTTTATCCAAGATATTTTAATAAATACAGAATAAGTATAATTTTACAATTAATATTACTTTAAACCAATTGTCTTTCATAGGATGTCATGATTTTTTGATTAAATAATAACTGTAGCCTAGGAGTTTACCAATGCGGGTCTTTAGTGAGGGTCTTTTGATTTAGCAAAGGTTTTGTTAAAAAAATGTTCACAACCAATTTGAAAATCCGATGTTGCAATATGTTGTTGAAATCCTACAAGAATCTCATCAAGAGAAATAAGAAGTGACGCTGCATACTTCACACTTAGATGTGTTGAAACTTTCTATGCTGAATTGAGAGCAAATGACATGACATTATCAGTAGAATGTAGGTTATGTTTGGAGAGATGTTTTCCAAATCAAATCATGATGTACAAGATTTGCTGTTAAGCTTACATTCCGGGGGCGGGCACTGACATAGAAAGGTGATATGGGTATGTGTGGCCCTCAAGACCTTTTCACGCCTTGTCTGCCACTCACTAGACCCCCATTTCAAGCCCGACCATTAGTTCGCAAGCCTTATTTTCAAACAATTTCAGTTCCCTAGCCTCAGTTTTTGAAATTCAGTTCCCAAGACCCCCATTTCAAGCAAGCCCAAACTTTGCCCAAAAAACTAGTTCTGAAGGGTCATTTTTTGGTCCCGTCAGTTCTCTAGACCCCCTTTTCAGAGCCAATCTTCCGTTCCCTAGACTAGGGTTTCAGATATCGGGGCCGCACATCCCTACCAAAACTAAAGTTGGGTGCCCTCCCTCCCCGGGCTTACATTAGGTGCTCCGGGTATGTGATTTCCTGTGTTTGGAGAACATTGATTGGGGAGATGAAAAAAGATAAATGTTATGTTAAACCAAGTTTTTTAGTTACCGTTTTCAGCACATAAGTATTGGAGCAGACTATGCTTGATCAATTAAATATTGATTCAAAGCACATATTGTTCTGCTGTAAAGGTATTAAACCTAGTTCATTGTCCCTATTTGTACCATATATTTTTTTGTATATAGATCAAACACATTTTGTTATTCAGACAGATTATAATTCCCTATTCCTAACGATAGATTGCCTGACAAATAGAATGTCTATGTTGCAACATCCATGTCTTATGTACCAAAATGTTCCGAAAGTCTTTTGATAAATTGTTTATGACCAGTTGAATGTCAGTCATTGCCATCCATTATAGAGATCCCAGGAGAATGACAGCAAAGGAGATATATAGGGAGATTGCTGCTGGCAAAAACAACTGGCATTTCTCTTGATAGATGAAAAAAGCATTATCTCCAAAGGAACACAAATTAGCATTGTATTGTTCCTTTAGCTGTTTTTTGTAGAAAATTTGTAATGTTTGTAAAATGTTGTTTGCACACACAAACAATTTAAAACTGTAATATTTAACATCTTGAGATTAATTTGGGGTACTTTATTTCATGTTGCAGTTTACTGTTTCATCAGTAAATGTTGTTATCAGTTATGTTGAAAAATGGCTTATTCCTTTCTAAGATAATGCAAAGGGTTGGTTGTATGCAAGCAGCTTTGTTTAGTTAAGATTATCAAGGCGTTTCTCATGAGTAGTTAAAGAAAGCTTTAATGTTAAAGAAAACTTGCTGCAGAATTGTTTTTACACTATGAGAAATTAAGTTAGAATGATTCAATCACTACTCTGCTTGAGAAACATGTCTGCCTCCATGATGGTTTGACTGACTAAAATCTGGTAATGAAGTAGGCTGCAACATCTATGTCTCATGTAACAAAATGTCGTAAAACTCCTGGGATAAATTGCTAATGACCAGTTGAATGTCAGACATTACCATCCATTATAGAGATCTCAGCGAATGACAGCAAAGGAGATATATGGGGAGATTGCTGCTGGCAAAAACAACTGACATTTCTCTTGGAAGACAGTAAAAGAAGCATTATCCCCACAGGAACTAGCCTTGTGCTGATCCTGTAGCCAGACCTAAGAAGAAACCACTAATGCTTGTACAATCACAGACATTTTGAAAGGAAAATGTTTATACTTCATGAGAAAGGTCTCTTATATCATGATGTAGTTTATTGATTCATCTTTGTAAATAACTTAATATGTCATTGCAAGTTGTGCAATATTGGAGAAAGGTTTATAGTTTCTTATGTCCAGACATGTTTTGCCTGTACCAATAACTGAGCTCAAGCGATGCAAACTAATATGTTGATGGCAGTGCTTTATTTGAATAAGGAAAAAATAAATGATACATTTTAAACCCAATCGGATCACCAATAGTGTTCCCTAAGGTTTTTGAGTTTGCGCCACTTTGCCCAATTTTGACCAAGTTGAGGAGGTGCTGCGGCAAAATCACGAGCTGAAGCTAAAATTTGGCTGAATGAAACATATTTTCAGTAACCTTTCCACCCTCTTTCAGTGCCAATGGCATGCTCTACTGCATTAACAGAAACAGCGATCACCAAGCTTTTGACTAAATGCTGTTGTAGCAGAAAATTACCAGAAAGTTTAGAAGGATTCAATCATACAAAAAATAGTCAATCTATCCTATATGATGAATTGACTAACTACTAAAAATGTGCTGTAACATCCATGTCCCATGTAATGAAATGTTTCAAAGCTCCTTGGATGAATTTGTAATGACCAGTTATATCAGTCACTGTCATCCATTGTTGACACCCCAGGAGACTGATAGTGTGGGAGGTATATCAGGAGGTTTGCTTTTAGAGCTTTGTCTTATGATCGATGTTGTAATAATCATAATAATTCCCAATTAAATTTGTTTGTCTTAGAGCTTACCAACTCTTGAAAACTAATGCAAAATGCATTTTTAAATATTTTGTTTATTCCAAATTTTGTTTTTAAACGATTACAAACATTTTTTGTTGAATTTATGTTGTCTAGTCCTTATCAAGGGCAGGTAGGACATGGATTATTAATTTCAAGAAAAAAATCACAAAATAGGTTTATACCTGATGGTAGTAACCAATATAGTAGGATGAAATGTTAAAGTTTTGTCCTTCTCTAAAACAAGCTAAAGTTGTTGTAAGTATTTTAAGTGTCCAAAGCAATTTTGTTAATTTGTATTGAAAAAAAGGAAAAGGGAAATCATTTTTGGGTATTTGTGTATGCAGTAAAATAATGCCTGTGGGAGCTTTCAGACAAACAATTATTAATTTTGTTTTGCCTAGTGAGAGTTGTAAAGCACCTTCATAAAGAGCGCAAGCAACACTATAAATCAATCTTTATCTTTTTTATCTTTTATTTCTTCAGATCTTGCAGTGACACATATCATGAGAGTGCAACTCGACCTTAATTCCACAGATGAGCTTCCATCAACATTCCCACGCAACACTGAAGTTGAATTCACCATGCCACACACGACGGCTTCAAAGGCCACGGTTCGCTCCCTAGCGGTTGCCACGGATACCTCGCCTGATAAACGTGTACGCTACACAGCCAAGTATGATTATCAAGTAGAGATGGAGAAAAGTTTTGACTTGCCAGAGGATAAGGCAAGTCAATGTGTTATGCAATGAATATTCTGGGCACCATGGGTAGTACCACTGGTAGTAGCATATTGTAAAGAAACACCATGATAGAATTCAAATCAAATTGGTAACTTTATTCAACAGTTTGCGGCTATTTTGGATTTCAAAATGGTTGCCCATTTTGGGCAATATCTCAACTTCAGGCCAGCATAGGAAGCTGAAAATGGGGGCAATACCCATGTTAATGACACCTAGGATTGCATTTATTGGATTTAAACTGTTCCAAATCATTTCTTTTTGGTAGTCATGTTGAAATCCAAAACTGGCCACCATTGTGAAATCTAAAATGGCTGACAAACTGCTGAGCACAAAAATTGTAAAAATTTGATTGAGTTATATGGTGTCTTATCGACATTTTAAGACAAAAAACCTGTTATAGCAAAGAAAGACCACAAATAACACAGCATCCTGAACTATAGGGGAGGGCAAGATCTCAAATTAGCATGAAATGCTTGACTAGAGATTTTCAAAAATGAGCCATAAATATGGCAATTTGCTGTTTGTAAGGAGAATTTGCTTTACAAGGCAACATTTTATTGAACAAGATAAGTCAGAATGAAAGCTTGGTTAACAAAAAACAATCCCATCTCTTGAAAAAAAAAGCTCTTTTGGATCCTTAATCGTGATTTATATTTTGTGAGTGAAAGTTATAGTTTTCATTGCATCGTAGGAGCATTGAATGTTTGAATACCTTTTAAAAGTAGAAATGCATTTCCAAAATGAGGACATGAAATTAAACTTTTTCCTAAACCCTCATTGCTGGTATGCCTCGTGAAATATGATTTTAAAATACAACTAACTGTTTATCTAAAATCTTCATTACTTAAATATAAGGCTCATGAAATATGGTTTTATGAGATAGAAAAGTGCATTTATCATGTGAATTATTCCTAGAGGGGAGGACATTCAGCTTGCTGTAAGCATGTCTAACCAGAAATATACAATATTGAGGAAAACACCCTTTTTATTATGTCATTTGATATAATTATACTTTTAAAGTTGTATTTTATGGCCCAAATAAGCTAAGTTGACACTGGGTATCAAAAAAATTAATTTTTCTTGGAAAATGGGACTATTGGATCCCTAATTGTGAATCGTTATTTGTCTGTAAAAGCAATCCTTTTTCCTTATTTTTCTGGCTGCATATGCATACTTACTGATACTCAAATATTTCCCTTCCCTCGCATTGAGGGAACCACATCTATAAACCTTAAGCTTTTATTCCTCTAGGATCAATCAACTTTCTGGAACTTGAAATATATCAAGCTTTACAAAATGTTTGAATGCAATATTGAATAGTCTTTTAAAAGCTAGATAACATGCATGTCCAATTTGTCTGATTGCTATGTTTGTTCCATGCAAGTTAGATATCATTGGGCCTACAATGTTTGAAACATTGTGTGTTTGTTTGTCCTCTACGACTTCTGGCATGGGTGCTGTCAGGGAGAAAAATACCCTTTTTTGTAATATCTTTCAGAATTCACCATCGATATTACCTAATAATAAGCTTACCAAAGAAACGTTATGGTAATTTAAATTTTATAAACATTCAGTTACATTTCAAATAATTTATAAGTGTGAATTTCATTGTTTTGACGAATATTTTCATTCTTTTCTTGAACATCTAAAAATTGTGATTATGGTGGAGTGCAGTGCATTATTGTACCAGGTTTTATTTAGCTTTACTAAAATCAACTCTAGTATAACAAATAAAAAATCGTTTTTATCAGCCTTATCATAATCCATGGTACTCATTAACCTTCTCTGTAATGTAGACTTGAAGAAAAAAATGCTTGTGCTTTGTAAGTCCTCTGAGATATTGAAGCTCATTTAGAGTACATCTTATCCACCTTAATGATACTTCTAGTATTGCCAGGAGTTGACAACGGAAGGGTGGGGAACTAGTCTAGTCTAGGGAAATGGAAGAAGAATGTACATCCCTCATGTCTCTTATTGCACACCTTGCATGCTACTCCTAAGGAGCGTAGTTCAAACAGAGCGTTTACTCTCCAAACTTGTTAAGTTTTGTTGTTGCTTATGCAAAATTGTCTAAAAGAGTTACTTCCGTTCTCTACATCTTATTTTAAGAATCAGGTCTCTGTTCTCAAGCCCCTAGGTTCAAACCCCCCCCCCCCCACTCACAGACACACACCAAGCTTGTAGTCCATTGTTACTTGTGTATTTAACAAGCAAAGAGTATGTTTTCATCAAGAAATTAAACCACTAATGAAAAAACAGATGATAAATTGCATTTGAAAGGTTTAAAGTACTTACACTTTTTATACAATCTTTGAAGACTTTAAACAACTCTTTCTTCTTGTAATGAACAGTAAATAAGTGCATGTATACAATTAGTTGACAAATCTGGTGACTTGAGATTGTGATTCTTATGAAATTGAAATATGCTGTGAAATTGAAATATGCTAAATTTGTTTTTCATATACAAATCTTGTGCTCAAATGTCACTTTTTATATACAGTTGTACAATCATGACACCTATCGATTTGTAGCAGACCAAAATCCCACTCTCCAGCAGGGTTGGGTTATAATATTTTGATCATTTGGAGATAAATATGTAAGGATGAAAGTTGATGTTTTAAATGATAGGTTCGCTCTCCACATGAGTATATTCAATCTGCATTCATCTGGACTTTGCATATCTAGGTGCATCTAGATTAAACTGGATATCACACAAGCAAAAGTGGTTGTGCGTGCACATTATGTATAGTTGCATTATTTTTACTTTTAAATAGATTAAAAAATGTAGAGATAGGAAACGGGACTATTTGCTCCCTTAAAATTCTGCTAAGTTAGGGGATTGCAGCAAGCTGTCGCCACGCCTAGACTGGCGCTACGTGAAATGACCTGTCCTGTGTTCTGGTCGCGCTACAATTACCTGTCTACAGCGCAATACACATCTTGCATTTTCCGCCTAATTGTGTGTATGCAAATAAAACCCCTTAACTGGCTCAAATTATAGCCGCATTCTCAATCAAATTACCAATCGATTGCCTGAGTATGCACGCACAATTTTTCATATCAATACACGTCACAAAAGTAAATCCAAATTGATGTGCAACGTGTGAACACAATCTGAACT